>CANXYC010214042.1:0-35365 GCA_948193065.1 Aleurites moluccanus | reverse complement strand
AATTATTTTAATTTAATAAAAAGTAATTTTAAATTAAAAATGATATTTATTTTAATTTTAATTAAATAAAATAATTAATTTTTATTTAGTTATTAATTTATTTTATTTTTTTATATATTTAATTTTAAAAAATACTTTTTTATAAATAAATAAAATTTTAGGGATTAAATTATAATTTGCCAATTACTTTTTAATTCTTGTGGGGCCCAGAGACAGAAGTCAACGGTCAAAAGGTCAGAATTATAGGTTTTAATAACATTAGGATCAAAATTATACCTCCAAAAATATTAAGAATCAATATGCTCTTACGGCTAAACGTCAGGATCAAAATTATACCTTATCCCTAAAACTTTTAAATATATGTATATCTATGTGTAAATTTTTTAATTAATCGTCTAAAATTTTAAAATATATGTATATATATATATGTAAATTTTTTAATTGGCTTTTCCAAAAAATAAATTTATATAATTATTAATACTTCAATTACATGTAAATTTTTAATTGGCCTCAAAAAAAAGTTATAAATTTTTTACTAATTTAATTTACAATACTAGAATTACATATAAATTTTTAATTGACCCCTTAAAAAATTATATATAATTTATAATACTGAAATTTTTTATTAATTTAATTTTAACACCTCTAATAAAATTTACTGACTGATTCTGCCCCTGCTTGTAATCGTAAGGGCCAATAGCAACTTGATGTGGAGTGTAGGAATCAGGATCAGTAGTCATAATTAGGATTTTGGAGACATTGAAAATGGAGACAGTAACTTCAGTTTCATTTTCAAGCTCTTCTTCAATGGATCTACGAATGTGAATTATCCATAGATTCTCATCAAAGTTTGGATTTGGATTTGAGGACATGATGGATTGGAGAGAAGACGTGTTTTGTTGGAACCTAAAACTTATGGTAGTGGGAGTTTTTTTTCTGCTGTTGAGTGTGGTCCCTTATGAGAGAGTTAGAGTTGAGGTATTTAGGGCGATTTTCCATAAATTGTCTTCTTCTTTAAAAAAAAGTTGTATTGCAAGTGAAGTGAGAAAGAGCAACCAGTTTCTGTGCAAATTAGTAAGAGAAAGCCACATGGCTTAGAAACCAGTTTCGATTTTTCTCCACGTGAAAGCCACATGGCTTAGAAACCATTTGAATTTTGATTTTGAATTCGTCCCAACTTTAAGGTGTAAATAAATTTTCATAAAATTTTATTGAATTTCTTTATAAATTTATAATTTTATATTTATTTTAAATTTAAATTTATTTAAAATTTTAAATAATTAAATTAAATTTTATCAAAATAGTTAATATTTTCAAATAAATTTCATAATTTTAAACCAATAAATTTTAAAAAATTAAAATATTCTTATTAACTTTAATATTTTACTGTCCTTTTATCAATTTCAATAGTTTGTCATATTAAATAATAATAGATAATAAAAAAAAGACTTTTCATTTTGATAACTAATTCTTAAAATATTTTTGTTTAATCTAATAATATTATTAGTTGACAATCTAAATTAAAAACATTACTCAAATATATATTTTTTTTATTAAATTTGAAAACTTGCTTTTTTTTTAATGAAATTTATACCTCAAAATAGTTTATAAAATTCGTTATTTTATAGCCCATGTTTAAAAACATTATTCATTTTGTTACATATACTATATATATAATTCTATAATGATAAAATCTTAAAATATTAAAATTTTTTCTATGTAACTCATTAAGTATCCAAATTTCCAGGTGATTATTTAAAAAGGAAGAAGATTAAATAAACAAATTATAAGAAATTGTAAAACTGTAAATAAAAAATATTAATGTGGTAAAAAAAAAGTCACCGTGAATGTCATCACGATAGTTTTTATGAAAAATTTATATCTATATGAATATATAAACTTATATCATATATCAAATTAATGAATGATTAGATATATTAACTAATATGACTTTTTTATTTATATTTTTCTTAATAAAAAGACACCGATATATTATTTTTTGTTTTATATATTATCATTTCATTTGATTGGTATATATATAGTAATAATTTTTTGCTTTTTACAAAGGTATTTATAGATTATTCTGCTGAAATTAGGGAATGTATACCAGTAAATTTACCTCAGTTTAAAGTTCAATTGTAATTGAATTGGCAGGACCTGTGATTATTCAACAGTTGCTAAGCATTTGGTATCAGTGTTATTTCTAGTCCATTTTACTGCTAATATCACAATTGTTGAGTTTTTCACCATTTCATTTTTTTTTCTCAAGAATCGAATTTAATTTCTCCATCCCTAGTACCACAATGTGGTAATGTTCATTCTTTATTAATCCTATATATTCAATACCAAAATATAATAAGAATAATAGTCAAATACATGTCTCACCACATAAAAAATCAGAAATTTAAATGTTAATATTCTATTTTTCTTTGAGAATTTTCGATATATCAAAAAATATAAAATACAAAACAAAATTCATTTAAAAAGAATTCTATATATATATATATATATATAAATACCTTGAATTTGTTAATTTGTTTGGTAGAAGATGGAAATCAAAAGATCCTTGAGAGAATGAGAAGAAAATTGTAGGAGTGAGAAATAATAATGTTAGTAAAAGAAGCAAAAATGGTTGTGATTTGGTGGAGAGATATTAATATTTGGGTTTAATTTCTTTGTAAAATTTTGAGAAAGAAATATAAGGGTTCTAAATATTCATGCATAAAATCTTGGGTTTTGTAATAAAAGGAAAGGGAACATCTCCCATAGAAAATAAAATAAAAAAAATGGAAAAAAGATGTTATTTCTTCTTTAGGGTAAATATTTATTTGTTTTTGGGTTTTATTATCTATTAAGATGATAGGTCTAAGATAAAACTGAAATTTTTACAGGTTTAAATATATCATCTAATGACTAGAGTATGGTTACGCATTTCCCATTTTTGAAAAACAAAATTGGGTTAAAAGCTTAATTAGTCTTTTATAAAAGTAATGGATAAATGAATATATAAAAATTTGGAATTCTTATTTAAAGGCTTTAGGTCTGAATTTCACTAAATAAGGTTTGATTTTGGGAAGGTAAATATATATATATATATTCTATTTGAAATTTGATAAATGATGATATTATAGGATTAATGGGAGAATTATTTTGTATATATTTTGATTGATTAATTTAGTTTAATTGGGAGCTCTTTTATTATTATTTTTTATTAATTGGAGCACGAATTATTTAAAATTATATATTTGAGAGTCAATATTTTACGTTTAAACTCTAAATTATTTAAAATTATTTGAGTACACGTAAGATTTACTCTTAAAGTAATATTCAAAATTCAGTGATTAATTATTCTAAATTATAATTCAATGATGAAAATTAAAATGTCTAACTAATTGCATAGAGTCCTTTAATAATTGATTGCTAGCCACTAATTGATGAATGCTTATTGTTAGTTGTGAATAGTGAATTGTAATTGCTAACTAAATCAAATCAAACATGTTCTTAACAGTGTTAATTAATTATGCTATATATTTGTTTGAAAGTTGTTATTATAATTTAAATCTCCAATATTTTTTTTTTAATTTTTATTTATAAGCGGTACGTTTGATTACACCAATATAAATGATAATTGAATTATATTTGCCAAAGATCGAGCATGCATCTTTCTGACTCCTAAATATAAAGATTTAAAGATTAAAACAAAAATAGGATATCCATTATGAAAATATTTATTTTATAAAACAGCTATGATTTTTTTATTTATTTTAGATTTAATTCGGAATTTTTTTTGTTATATTTTGTATTACATCTCTTTTTTTTTTATGCGTCTTATCATATTTTTTTTAAAATATTTTTATAATTAATATTTTTTTATAAATAATATGACGCATAAAAAATGATATAAAATAAAAAATGAGATGTGGAATGAAATATAAAATCTCGAATACACTGATTACTTAAAAAAAATATATAATTAAAACCATTAATGCTTATCCTAACCACATAAACGGCAAAAGCATCTAGTGCAAAACCAAAAGAAAAAGCTCTAATACATCCATAATATTATCATTAGTAAAGAGCACAAATAAAATTAAGCACATTTTTTATCCATTAAAGAAGGATCAATACAATCTTGTCATCATAACAATTATACGTTCCCTCTACATCAATGGAAATAACACACAACACCTAACAATCATAAAATCAAACTAATCCATGATGATAATGGGTTTCACTCTAACACCAAGAAATAAAATATTGATAAAGAACATTTTATAGCATACAAGTGAGTGCAAGATTCATCGAATAATTTCTTTTCTGAAAAAATTAGCAACTATACTAAGAAATATAGGTCTTAATATGAAATGTGCGAGCACAATTATAAACAGAGCAAAAGGCTTGCAATGTCGTCATAAGCAAAAGAAACATTGCAGCTAAGAATGTAAGAAGTTGCCAAGAGCCAAAAACATAACGTTTCAGGAAATTCCCAGTTCTAATCTTCCACCTTCCATTGTAATACTTATTAACATCTTCAATAACCTTGTCTAAGAAAGGAACTTTGGTTAATCTAATAGATTTGGTCATTCCATTCCATAAGTCTGCAACTTCTTTATCACTCTCTGCAACTTCTTTATCACTCTTTAATCTGTTCAAGATTATACCTTTTTCTCTAAGCAACTTCACATCTTCATTAGTATCAATAATCCCATTCATTAATTCAGTGTAACGAGTAAAAACCAACGGTCCCGATGCATTCAATGCTTCATAAGCTACTAAATTTCTTAAAATAACCTCTGTATTAACATCTAAACTAACAATTGGGAGATGAAGTGTAACAGTTTTAGGATCAAAATGAATGCTTGAAATGTCACCTGTAGTGGGTAAGAATTGAACTCCACATTTGGAAAGTTCAGTCACACTAGGAATTGCTATTTCTTCTACTAATGGTGACTTGTTAATTTCATTGTTTGAACTCTCATTTTCTGGTTTGATTTCTTCTTTGTTTTCTTGGGCGAAAAATAAGTATTGAACAGGTTTCAAGATTGAAAACCCTGGAAGATTTGAGAGAATTGTCCATGGCAATTTAAGTACGAGTTTTACAGGTCTTGAAAAAATCAATCTTTTTAGATGTGAAAATGGCCCTTCATTTATCTTTGAAATTATCTTCCATATCTCACTGAAAAGATCTTTTATATATCTTGAATTCCCATAATTATTTTCCTTCCCCTGCATGGCTTCAAAATCCTCTGTTTCCTCTGTTATCCCTGGAGCTACCTCTGGTGCTGGCGAAGCTTCCTCTTTAGGTACAATCATGTCATATAAATAATCTAACAAGTGTGAACATTGAGAAATTGGGATTTTTTTAGTACCTTTCATCATTTTAAATGGTGAAAGCTCATTGCAAAATCCAATTAACATTGACACAAGCATTTCATCAGCAAATTCTAATGATGAGAATTGAATTTCTAATATCTTCCTCAGTACAAACAGAGGAATTTGATTCTCAAGCATCACCATATCTCTAAGAATTGCATTATGAGCTGATTTTCTCCCTGCATAATCAACTAAATGAGACATGCTTGAAGAATCTCCACTAATTTGCATACCTTCTTTAATAGCATAGATTTGAAGAAACTCCAGCAAGAAAGATGCATCAATAGCCATCATCCAAGCTAAAGTTTCATTACCAAAATCCAAGAGCTTGTGATAACAAGCTCGAATTTTCGGTTCCAGCTTATTCAAATGATCAACAAGATCTTGAAACCTGAGATTTTGAAGTTGTTTCAGGGTTCTTTTTGCCGCCGCGAGCTTGTACTTCTCCATTTCATAGAGCTCAGGTTGCCAGTAATGGTAAGGACCAATAGCAACTTGTTGTGGAGTGTAGGAATCAGGATCAGTAGTCATTAGGATTTTGGGGACATTGAAAATGGAGACAGGAACTTCAGTTTCATCTTCAAGCTCTTCTTCAATAGATCTACGAATGTGAATTATCCATAGATTCTCATCAAAGTTTGGATTTGTACTTGAGGACATGATGGATTGGAGAGAAGACATGTTTGTGTTGTGTTTTGTTGGAAACTAAAACTTATGTTAGCGGCTGTTTTTCTCAGTAGTATGTATTTTCTTATGAAAGAGTTAGAGTTGAGGTATTTATATAGTAGAAAATTTATTATCAATGTTGTTAATGTGATATTGTTAAAAAATATATAAATCCCAAAAATATTAAATGCGATTATATATAATTGAATTTTCTAATCTCAACCGATAGTTTTTGAGTTTAGTATCTCATAATTATTTATATTCTTAATATTTTTAACATAAAATCATATCGGAAAAATGATCAAACTCCCTATAAAATCATAATTTGTACTGAGATTTTAATTTTTCTTTCAGTTTTAAATCATAATTTGAACTGAAATTTTAATTTCATTTTCAATTCCACCTGATAATAGGCTTCTTTTTATTATTTCTTTGTCAAGTGACTTTTAAATTTATCTCTTTATTCATGTTGGACTTTTAATTAAATCAATTCAGTTCTCATCATAAATTTAAAAGTATAACCTGAAATTAATAAAAATTATCTTAATTTAGTTGTAAATATTTTTGACATATTTTAATTAAAACTTGTGTGGTACATTAGATGAATTGAATCTTGAACAAAAAAACAAATCCATAATAAGTTGATACAAGTTGAATGAGATAAAAATGAGAGGATTTTCCTTTTTCAATGTTATTGAAATTTCAAAGTCATTGTTAAATCTTCAATCTTTGTTTATTTTCTGTATATCTAGAGGTACCGCCTAAAAAATTATGATAGTGTACGTTGCTGGGTAATTAAAACAAAAATACTAAATTTTATTAGTTTTTTCGAAATGGCAGCTAATTTTTTTTTTTCTTTTAAATAAATACATGAAATATCATTTTTTTTTTTACCAACAGGTCACCTATTGAAATTCTTGTCAAAAATTTAATGTATTTTCCATTGACTAAATATGTCTTATAAAAATCAAATCAATTAAATTTTAATAATCATATAAAAAATATATTAAAATTTAATGATCATATTGAAAAAAAAATAGTATTTTTTTGAAATTATTTATAATCTTTTAATTATTTTTATTAATATTATTTTAATTATTTTTTATTTTTCGCCAAATTACATGAAATATCATTTTTTTTTTACCAACAAGTCACCTATTGAAATTCTTGTAAAAAATTTAATGTACTTTCCACTGACTAAATATACCTTATAAAAATCAAATCAGTTAAATTTTAATAATCATATAAAAAATATATTAAAATTTAATGATCATATTGAAAAAAAAAATTAGTATTTTTTTGAAATTATTTATAATCTTTTAATTATTTTTATTAATATTATTTTAATTATTTTTATTTTTCGCCAAATTATTCTTTTATTTCTTTTAAGTGATTATATTTTTTTAATTTAAACTTTATTTAATTTTCATAAATTTAAATAATAATTTTTCTCTAAAAATAAATCTATGAATCTAAAATTATTGGTTAATTTTTTAAGTGAAAATATTATTCTAATTTAAAATTAAGACAAAAAATAAATTATTAATTTACCTTATTAAAATTTAAATAAGTCGTATATTAATTTGAATATAAAATCATATGAAAGATTTTAAATTTTAATTATTGAGTTATTCCTTTTTGTATATAAATTTTTGAGATCACCTAATTGATTTAATAGTCATTAATTTTAAATGAAATATTTTTATTATTATTATTATTATAATTTTTTTAATGAGTGTTCTAAGAACACTTGTTAAGTACAGTTATTTCAAATCAAAAATATAATTATAAAACACTTATGTTAGATAAATATAAATAATTAATATAAAAATAAATTGGATGAGAAAAAAATGAGATATTAATAGAATTATATTTTATTATAATCACTATTATCTCAAGTAATAAGTCAAAAATCTTCACTTTTCACTAATTTATTTTATTTTTAAATTTTTTTATTTCATATTATTTGAATTTTCAATTCTGACGGTTGTTAGAAAAATTCTTATTATTATTATTATTAAAAATTAAAATAAAATAAAAAAAAGTACCTCATAATTTTTTATTAATAGATTGATTTCTAGGAAAAATTTATTTTTTTAATTTATGAAAATTAAATAAAATTAAATTAAAAAAATATTTTCAATTAAAAGAATAGTTTAATGAAATAATTAAGAAATATTATAAAAATAGTTAAAATAATATTTTGAAATGGAAAAAATAGTTAAAATAATAAAAAAAATAAAAAATATAAATGTAGGGATTACAACGGGATGAGTTTGGGACGAATTTCACTATCATCATTTATGTCCCTATATGTTAAAATCTTATCTTATCTTCATTCTTTATTCTCTAACCAGTTAAAGTTTTGATATCTCATCTCCTCTCTATAGGTATTGGGGTCTTCATAGGCCCATAAGACACTATATTTTCATGTTAAAATTAATATACGCCTTATGTATTTTATTCATTTTTTTTTTTAGTTGTATTTAATATTAAAAAAATAAATATATAAAAAATAGACATTCAATTAAATAAAATATAATTTTATGATAAATTTATTAGAATTTTAATAACTATATTTTTTAAAGTTAATATTTAATATTTTCGACTATAATAAAATATTTAATATTTTTGACTATAATAAAATATTATTTGATAACTTAATTACTTAACAAAATATTTAATAACTATATTTTTTAAAAATAATAATTAATAATTAATAACTATATTTTTTACAAGTTAAATTATATTATAAAAAAATAATTATTTCATATATATATATATATATATATATATATATATATATATATATATATATGGTGGGACGATTTATGGGAAATGACATATAATTTTTATCCCTATTTCATATTTACTAAAAAATTTTGAATTTTTCCTTATTTTGCCATCTATATATAAATGATTTCAAAAATTATTAAATTTTTATATTTTTTAATATAATCACTAAATTTTAATTTTTTTTAATATAGTCATTAAAATTTAACTAACGTAATTCTTATGTGATCAACTGGTAATAATAATATGATTCATATATGATATGCTTAATTAATAAGACAATAATATGATAGATCACGTTAAATTTTTAACAAAAATTTTGATAAATAAGATGAAAATATTATTTATTTGAAAAAAAACAATTTGCTAATTATTTAAAAAAATAACTAAAAGTTTAGTAAATTTTTTTATCAATTACGTGTACGTTGCTTATTAGTGAGTTATATAATGATATGAAGTTTCAGCTCTTGTTTTATTCGTTATAACTTCCACGCGCGAAGGTGATTTTCCATTAATTAATTTGTCGTACTACGTCGTATGAACAGACTTGTAAATTGCGTCTTCTTTTAAAAAAAAAAAAAAAAAAGTCCAAGTTGTATTCCGTGTAAAGACTAAGAAGATAGATACCATTTTATGTGCAAATTAAGAGTTTGATAAGAAGTGTTGAATTTCACTTTTCAGTCGCTTTCTTCACGCGAAAGCCTCGTGGCTTAGAAAACATTTGAATTCGTCCATAACGGATATTAAATTTATATGAAATCATTTGAATTCGTCCACGTGCTGTGTTTGTAAATATTCATATAAGAACAAGAGACTTGGCCACGCCTCATAAGGGATGACAATTTTATATGTCTTCTTGAATATTTTATTTCATCTAATTTTAATGAAATGGATAATATTTATTTTATTTAACAAATATAATGAAATAAATTTTTAAATGTGGATTTGAGTCAGATTAAGATCAAATTCAAATAATAATATAATTCAATCCATGAAAATTTAGATCAAATAAACATGAAATAAAAAATAATCATTAAATAAAAAATAATTATATATTTAGTAATTGAAACATCTAAACATAATTTAACAGGACATGCATATATATAACTTGATAATATATTCATGTTGGAATTCAGTTGCCTACTTAAAAAAATAATAATCAATTTTTTTTCTTTACAATGTTAAAGATGATTAAAAATAGGAGATAATTAAAATTTAAATGGACAATAATACTATATATAGTGACGAAAGTTTTGAAACTCTCTTTATACTTACATCTGATATATCTTTTTTATAATTTTAAGTATTTAAAAAATAGTTAAAAATAAAAATTTGATAATTAATAGCGTATTTAATACAAAAATCTAAGAGTTCTTTAATTTTTTTTTATATAATAATTTTATTTGAACAAATTAAATGAAGAAAAAAATAACAGTATAATAAAAAAATAAGTAATATCATATAGATATTACCTCATAATTTTTTTTTCTTTCATTGAATATATTAGAATTGATAATTTAAATTTTTATATTAGTAAATAAAGATAAAAAATAAAAATATTGATGGAGAGACGGTTTTAAAATTCTATTATAATAATAATAATTTTACATTTATATATAGTTTTGTTTAAAATAATATTTATATATTATTAGCTTTTTATAACATATGAAAATTATTAAATCATTTTCCTTATTAGTCAACCTAATTATAGATGTTTTACCTAGTTGAGTTTGCAACTTGATAAGATAAAAAATGGCCGCCGTGAGTGTTGCACACAGTATTTTTATATATGTATATATAAGATAAATAAAACATGTTTTATCTATGCAATACATGTGTTATGCCTAAGTAAAGATTAGGAAGCTGAATAAATTGAATACATGTAACACAAAGTGAATGTTCTTCATGTCATATTCATAAGGAAAAAAAAAATGAAGAAATGAAGTGTGACGTAGGGAAACAAGCCAACCTAACTATATGGATAAATTCAAAAGAATAAAAGAAATTGTTAGGTTATTTCTTTCATATTTTATAGATTTTTTTTACCTAAGTTAGGATGCCATCTAATACTAATTTTCATTTATTTATTTGGGATTAAATTTAATTTCAATGAAATTTAATTTGTAATTATATAACACTGACAAAATTTCAATATTATAAATTTATCTCAATCGATACATATTCGAATATTTTTTCTCAATAATTAAAACAGGAAAATATGATTTTGAAATGTCAATTACATATTTTTATCTAATATAATATAGAAATTTGAATTTAAATCATTTTAATTCTTTTATTAATAATTTTATGATTGATTTTTTTTTATATAAAATATATATCTTCATAAAAATCACACATCATAATGCATGAACTATTAATAATTCATATATCAACTGGTAAACTCTGTTCTTTAACGTATCAAAATCATATTCTTATCTAATGATACAGGAACGTTTAAATCATTGTAGTTCTTTTTTCAACAGTCTAATGATTGAATATTTACTTAATGACATGTGTCAATATGGAATTTTTAAAGTAAATCTACGATCATCAGACCGGAAATTTTATGAATGAAAATGATTAGTTAAAAAAAATCTATGAATTATTGTGCAATGATTGATTAGTGGATCCAAAATAAATACTATCAATTTGACAAAGCTGATTAATTGGCTCTGCATAATTAAGCTCTTCATAGGCTTTGCTACGTTAAACCTGCAATGAATATAAATTAAATTAATAAACTTTACTTTGATTTGATATGATGATTAAAGATGGTGAATCTTTTTAATTGTAAAATTGAATTATTTAAATTACTTTTTAATTTAAAAAATAATCCATTTAATGTGATAATAGTAATTTTTTTAATTTTGAAATAAAATTTAATAAATTTAACTCTAATTAAAATAACTTTAAATACAGTGTAATTAATAAACTGAAATAATTTTTGGATGGGTCGTGGAAGGTTAGTTTTATAGATAATATTGCATGAGGTGCATGAGGTGGGATAATGTTGGTCGGTGGGATATATATGTGATAGATTCCAACAACACAGGAAACACACATTTATGATTCAACCAAGTATATGATTTAGTTTTGCCCACAAGAATCAGTATGCGTTGTCTCACATCATGTGGGTTCCCTGTGTTATTGGAGGATCAGAAAAACTTTCAATTCCATCTAATTTTCAATATCTTTAGCCATCTTTAATTTGTGTTCTTTGTTAATTAATTGCAAAATAAAAAAAATATTATGGGCTACAGACCACAGACCCTCCATCCTCTATTGATTAAGAGTTCAAAATCTTGACAATTTCCTTTTTTTTTTTTTTGAATTTTCAATATAATTAGGTCAGCTTGTTACACTAAATCACATTTGCTTTTTTTTTTTTTTCAATATGAATATGATATGAAGAACAAAAGTAGTGTTTTTCTTTAGTTTTGACAATTAAAATTCACTTTGAATAACATGTATTGCATAAATAAAACATGTTAAATTAACACTTATTATAGTTACTAAACCGTTATTTTAAATAAATATTAAACAAATTAGTATAAAAATAAATTAAATAAAAAAACTAAATATTTTAATAAAATTATATTTTATTACAACCATTACCATTCAAATTATATATCATAATTTTTATTTTTTATCTATTTAATTTATTTATTTAATATTATCTGAATTTTTATTTTTCAATGAATGTCCTAAGTTACTCGTTAAAAAAATTATTTATTTTATTTCATTTTTTTTTTTAACTCTAATTAAAGTATTGAGGTTTTCAATGTCTATATAGATAGTACCTAATTATATATTTATATACTTAGATACCATTTTTCTACTTTTTTTTTTTTCATTTATCAATTTGCCATATATACAATAATATATTTTAAATGAAACCTTTATAATGTTTATTTGTTAGTGTTTATATCAACATTATTTTACACTTTCGTTTAACCAATCAGTTTAATTTCCTAATGTCCAATCACCTTTTTTTTAATAGTCAATTGACAATTTTTTTGATATGTAATGAGTTAGAAAATTTTTTAGTGTTTTAATAGATTTTATCTTTGTAGAATTATATATGTAACAAAATGAATAATGTTTTAAACATGGACTATAAAATAAAGAATTTTATAAACTATTTTGAGGGATAAATTTCATAAATAAAAAATAAAAAAAAAAATGAAGAAAGCAAGTTTTTAAATAATATTTTTAATTTTGATTGCCAATTATATAATACTATTAAATTAAATAAAAATATTTTACGAATTATTTTTAGATTGTCAATTATATAATACTATTTAATTTAAACGTAACTCTTTTAAAATCTCTGATCATAATAATTTATATTTTTGCTATTTTTATGACTTTGTAAAATATAAATTTCGTACTTTATACTCTACAAAACAAAACAAAACACATCTTATATTGATGAAGTAATAATAATTAATAATTTATCAATACCACATCTTATAACTTAATTACCTAATATAACTTTATATTATTTATATTATTTTCATGAATATATGATTTTATAGATAGATTAATATTAATATTATTATAAAAATATTTTAAACTTAATCTCAATGCAAATAATTTAGTCAATTAAAGATTATATACACAAAATTATTGCATGTGTATATGATAAAAAATAACATGAAATTCAAACACTTTTTATCTTTGATTATTTTCTCCACATATTCTAAGCTTCACTATTTATTACATATAAAGTGTGTGGTTAATAATATATTACAATTTCACTAAAAATATATACTTAAATATTAATTTCCATATTTGAAATTGCGATTGGATCTATTCATTAAAAAGAACTGAATCAATATATTTTTTATATATTCATAGGCATTATATTGGATTTAAATCAGATTTAAGATCAATTCATATTTGATTGACTGCTTTCATTATGTTGTTGCTTGCTTTCATTATATATTCATAGGCACTATTTTTTATTTTGGATCTTCCAAATCATTCCTACAGGAGATGTGGATCCTTTTTTTCTTCTGATCCTTGTGGACTAATTGGAAAGATATAACCGGTAAATCCAGCATGGGGTGTGAAAGATTTTGATCCTTTTATTCGGGAGGAATAGCTTCTCATCATATTGCAACAGGATATTGGGTATATTAGCGGGTCTATTCCATCTTAGTGTTTGTCAGCCCCAACATTTATACAAAAGATTACATATAGAAAATATTAAAACTGTCCTTTCCAGTAGTATCACTATTGTTTTTTTTGCATCTTTTGTCATTGCAGGAATTATGCGGTACGATTCAACAACTACCCCGATTGAATTATTTGGCCTAAGAAAAGGTTCTCTATTGATTCTAACATTATACCTATATAGGGATAGTGAAAGAGGAAAAAACCGAAGATTCCACATAGTATTTTTTATTGAAAAATCAATCCGATTTATCTCATACCTTTTGCTCAATAGGAAAATGAGTTAGATTATGCAAGATCAAACCTAAAAGACTTAAGAAATGATGGAAGGAAATAAAATAAAATAAAATAAATAAAAATGAAGTAGAAGAGTCTAAATTATAAATGAACAAATTCAAATTAAAAAAAAAAAAAAAAACTTTATGATTCTCTAAGAATGAGGAGGCAAAGAGATTGATCTGAGAAAAAAGTAACCATTTTAGTACTTGAGATTTATTATCAACTTTGCACTCTAGTTTTTCACTATAAAATAAATTTTCATCTTTTTTATTGTATTAGACCATAGTTTAATTTTTAAAATTTTAAATTATATATCTCTAATAAATTGTTAATTTTTATATTATAATATATTTTTAATTTTTCAATATTACACACATATTATGTTGTGAACTTATGATAATATAAAACTGAAATCACTAATTTCGAAATACTCAACATTAAAGTGTAAATTTTTAAAGAAAAAAAAACTTTATTTTTTTATTTTATTTTTTTTGTGATCGTTACCCTTCAAATAACATATTTTTATTAAAACTGTTGTTACATTTATATTATAATTTTAGATTGTATTTTGGATGCATGAATTTGAATTTTAAATTTTGATTTTAAATTTTATATTTTAAATTTCATAAATATTATTTAGCTTATTAATATTTTTAAAAATATCACTAAGCATATTTCTATGTAAATTTATTACATATATAAAAGTAACAAGTTTTTAGTTTATGTAATAACATAAATTAAGATGAAACAAAATAATTGACTCATGTTGAATAGATCTTTTAATTTAATTATTTAAATTTAAAATAATTATTACATAAAATAGTCATTTTATCTTTTTCAAATTTTCAATTATAATTCTAAATGTGTTATATTTTATTATATGGGATAGCTATTACCCAAATTTATATGAGATATAAATTTCATAAAATATTTTAATAAATCTTTATGTAAATTATTCAAAATTGTGGAATAAACCAGGTTTAGATTATTTTATAACTCAATTATAAAGTAATCATTATAATTGGAGTAATCATGATGAAGTAATTATACAGTAACTATATGTTATTATAATGTAATCATGAGTTGGAGTTCAAACTCACAGCTCTAGTACTAATAAACCAAAAGCTGCATGTATAAACCTGTACAACAACTACATTAATCATTTGGAAGGACTTATAGTCATTCCCAGACCAGCATCTGATACTATTTCTACAGATCCTTTTAGGATCGACGGCATCTTGACATTCCATCTGGCAAATAAAATCAAATTGTAATTGATCTTAACCAAAAAAAATCCAAACTAATTAGTGGTGGTTATATTGAAGTTAATTAAAAGATGACTATGCTTATCAGGCCTTGGCCTTCTCTTTATACCCTTTAAGGGTATGGAGTTTGATACGAGGGAAAACAGGGTAGTTTAGCTATAGCAGGACTTGTAGTTAGTATCCATCTAAGGCAGGGCCTCAATTCTTTGAAACATGAAAGATTGATAATACAATTGGCTCCTTCTCTCTTTATCTCTCTCTAGTTTCTCTTTTAATTTTTACGGTATCAAACAAGATGCAAAAAATTATCATTTTCTTGGGTATCAAACAAGTTGCAGAAAATTATCTCTGCATCAAGGACTTAACGTCGCATCATTATTGGACATAAAAAAAAATGAACTCAACTTATCATTGCACATGCGATTGTGTTTTCTAAAGATTGAAACTTGATCCTCTGTACTAGGAAATAAGCATTCAACTATTAAGCTATTAGTCGAATACTGCTACAATAGTTATTTTCAAGTAATGAGATTGCGAGTTAGTTTAAAAAATAAAGAAAAGAGTTAATGAATGGCCGAGAGGCTTGAAGTATATGCCTAACCGATATAAGAAAATATACCTAAATGATATAAGAGACCAGACTAAGCCCAAAACACTTGCATAAGTGTTAGGGTTCCTAATTAGCTTCCTCAAAACCATACAAGAATGAGCCTACTTGTGACTCCTGCGGCAGGCATTTGGTGTTTCTTTGTTCCTTTCCTTTCCATCACTGTTTTATTAATAAAATGGTGATAAAATAAAGACCAAATTAACAAGTAAAAATGAACATAATTCACACAAACTGAAGAACTGATTCGTAAAGGTTGTGAGTATATATTAAAACACCAGGTATAATAATTAACATAGAGACAGAAATGGCTGACCTCTTGAAACTATTGTTTCAAGTTGAGGAGCAACTTTATCATCTGTAACTTCAAAATCGTCACTCGAGTCAGCGAAGCCATAATTATTAGTATTAACTTTGTTTTCAACATGATCACTATCAGAAGTAGAACAAGGACTAGGACACCAAACAAACTATGAAGCTCTTTATTGGAAATTCTTGAGATGGACTGAGCTGATAAAATCTCTACGCCAGAAAGATTTGAAGCTCTCGGGATAAAGGCGTCATTGAATTAACTCCATGAGAATAAAGATAGTACTGAGATTGATGAAACTGAACTACTTGATCTTCTCAATAATACATGGAGCTTTCCGTCATAGTCTATCTTAGCACTGACTTGTAATGGTTCACAATCACTGAGCCAAAAAAAAATATTAGAATCAACCCTCAAAGAAGAAATAGCCTCGGCAGTTTCTGGAAACTGCTTAGATACGAGTACTTTTGCTGCTTGGTATTAAAACATGAATATCATAACAATGTACCAAATTACACTGCAAAACCACAATTTTGAGTCATTAGAGTTCCTGTGAAATCTCCATACATAGCATTCATTTGAGGAATGCCCACTATAAGAGTGTTTGGAAGAGTAGAGAACGATCATCCACTCGAAACTGCCATTGACACCATGGTGTTTATCAATGGTTTGATAGAGAAAGAGAATAGAGAGAATTACTACTTTTTGGAAAGAATCAGCGGCAATGAAGCAAAAATTCATTGTATAAGGCTCATTGGAGGAAATAAAAAGGAAGGAGAATAAGGGAACTACAAGATGGCAACAAAACGATTGATGCCAGAGCATTGTTCAGGTGTAAAGATTTTCCAGAATTGGATCAAGCCAGAGCACATCTTATAGGAGTGCAATATATAGAGGCACAAGTGCAGCAAAGACCTCGTAAATGACCTTAGCATTAATCATGGTTGACAAAGGTACAGTGACAGAGAGAGGGGCAGAGACAAACAATACAACACAGTTTTTTCTCTTCTCATCAATTAAAGGTGAAGCTTGTTAATTTCTTGAAAATTTGTTGATTTTTGTCCTTTTTCATAGGTGAAATGCTATTTTTTTTATGGGGAAAGAACAAAGTTTCAAGTTTGAGTTGAGTGACTACATAAATTAGCAAAGCTTATTATGTGCTGTCATCTTTATATTCTTGAAGCTACAAGAAAGGTTCCTTTCTTGCTAGTTGCAAATTGTCTGAGACTTCATTTCCTTTGCCAAATAAAGTCAAGTAGAAACAATTGGTAGAACCAGGATTTTTAATCAGTGAGTACAGCTCAACATAATTGTCAGTTGGGGTGAGAATAACTCAGTTATAACCAAATAAAGAAAAAAACAAGACTAATAAAATTAAATTATTGTAGTATTATTTTTTTAAGTTTTGATTCAATTTGGTTGCTTGATAAACTATCATTGAAATAATCAATGACCAATCAGTATTTCAATTTGGTTGCTTAATAAACTATCATTGATATAACCAATGACCAATCAGTATTAATAAGATATAAATAACGATTCCTCAATAATTATAAACTATAATTATTGATAGTTTCGTATGAATAAGGGAGAATTTAAAGGACGCTAGTACTTATGTGGTGCAGAATTAAAACTTCAGTGGGGGCAACAGTGCATAAATTATAAATTTTAAGCCCTCAAATATTATCGAGTTAATGGGGCAACTGACCTCACTCAAAGCTTCAGTTATGTGTTTAAAGATAATGCAGAACCTGGAACAGAGACACGTTAACAGAAAAGGAACTTCATAAAATTGATTAACAAGTTAAATTACTCAAAAGAAGTCGAACAAATGTATACATCAAAAATCTAACTTGCCAAATATGAATTTGTTTGGGATTTTATTGGGGGTGATGAGGTCTGGAAGGTTCTAAGTTTTTCACTAAAAATAAATATCTAGAGGAATCCACTCATACCAATCACTAATTCTCCAGATATAATATCCAGGGCAAAAGATAAACTGAGAAAGGAATGATATTTCTCCAAGCAAGATGGAGCTGAACATCAGTAAACTCCATGAACTTCCCTGAACATCAATGCCTCTGCCAAAAGCCTGAAACCCATCACCTGCTCACCTTTACTGGCTGAATACAAAATTTACAGCCTTATGTTAGTAGGGCTAGAATTTGTTATAAGTACAAGCCAAATGTTATGACAAAGAATCAAGGCTGTTGAGTAAGAACTTCAGAAAATGTCACGAGAACAAAAACAACAACAAAATCAGGAAGAGAAGTGCCCTTCAGCTGGGATATTTCCAGATTGTTATGCCATCTCTAACATTCAAAAGCAGAATAGGAAGATCAAGCCACTCTTGATTCTAACTAGAAAATGCTTTAGCATTCACTCACAATTAAGCAGGTGATCCATAGTAAGACTTCTGCTACAGGCTATAGCAAACTCTCTTGCCAAGGGCAATTATGAATATATGTACTAGCATTATCCTCCTTCAGGCACTACCTTTGTGCTTAACTCTTCCCTTGGCTTAGCTGAAAGCCCTTTAGCCTGCATCTCTTCATCGTACTTTCTAGCCGTGTCCAACATCCCTTTTTGAATTAAAGCATCAATCAATGCATTGTATGCAAATTCATCTGGACTACACCCCTGTTCTTCCATCTTCTTCCAAACTAAAAAAACTGGTCGAAGAAATCCCCATCTCCCAAACTTCCTCATAAGCAACACATATGTGTCCATCCTTGGCCGAACCCCGCTGTCAATCATCCTGTCAAATAATCTCAGAATCTCCTTCGGCTTCTCAAGACACCCAAAAAAGCAGTGATATGTAATCACATCCGGCATGATATCCTTCTTACGCATTTCATCAAGCATTTTATATGCTTCCATTACCCTCCCATTTTCGCACAAAAGCTTTATAATAGTATTACAAGTCACAACATTTGGCATGCAGCCCAACTCCCTCATTTCACGATACACCCTTATAGCAAAATCCACACCCTTAGATAGACCAATGGCACGAATAACAGTATTATATGCCACAACATCCAACTTTATTCCCTTTCTCTTCATCTCCTTGTACAATTTCTCTGCCTTCCATGGCTTCCCACTTTTGCATAAAATATTCATATATATTGAATAAGAATGCAAATCTTTACTTACTTCTTTCCCATCCATCTCCTCCCAAAACTCCCTACACTTGCTCCACCATCCAATCTTAAACCACCCACGTAAAATCATATTATAAATTTTCGTTTTATTCATTGCATAAATTGCATTATTCTCTTCCTTGTTCTTTCCAAAGCACAATTCTTGTGCCTCTATAACATGTTTACATTCACAAAGAGCATCAATAAGATTACAATAAGAAGTCTCATCTTTCAAATTGAATTCCTCTAATCTATCAAAAGTACTTATAGCTTCTGTAACAAGATGGGCAGATACGTAGCGCTTAAACAATATACGAAAAGTGGCATGATTGGGCATTGAAAAAGTTCTTTTTCTCATTCTCTGAATCAAATTCCATGAAAGATCGAATTCGAAAAACTTACCCAAAATGTCAATCATGCGATTATACGTGTCCGTAGTGTGTTCAAATTCGCATTCGGTTTCAACCCAGTTGAAGAAATCCAGTGCGCATTTCCAGTCGTTGCTGTAGCATGAGAGGGTCTCGAATACTGTGTTTGGGTCGAAATTTTGTGGGTTTTGTTGGGGTTTTGGAATTTCGGAATGGAAATGTGAACTGGGTTTTGTTGATAAAAAGTGAGTGGTAAATTCGAAGAGGATTTGAGTGGAATTTCGGCGACGAACAAAGATTGAAGAAAGCATTTTTGTTATAACAAATTGCAAATTTTAGCGGCAGAGGTTTGAGCTTCCTTGCATCACTCAGAGAGGGAGAGTATATAATACTATCTAAAAAATAAAATAAATTAATAAAATTTTATGTATAGAACATGTGATATCTCTAAAAAACAATTATATAATATGAATACAAACATATTGTTGACATATTGTATAATACTCTCTCCTTTCATAATAAATATTTTAATTTTTTTTTTATATAATTATCTTATTTTATTATTAAAATAATATTTTATTTTAATATTATAATAATATCCTCATTAAAAACAAAAATAATAATGAATAAATATAGAATATAATATAATTAGAAAAATAAAGAGAAATATTAAAATAATAAAAAAAATAAAAAAAATAATTTTTTTTTTAATAATTATACATTTTACAATATATTATTAAACAAAAGGAGTATAAAATACTAAAAGAAAATAGTTATTATTAATATAAAAAAAATTTATTATTATTTATTAGATATTATTTTTTTCTCATATGCATCAGCATGTACATAAGTACATTTTAAGGAAGTATACACATGAAATTGAGTATGAGGAATGAGAAATCAAATATGAATTTATAGCTTAGTGTACTTATTTACTATTAAGTTATGCAAAATAATTTTTTTAAAACAATCAACTGTAAAAACAAAATATTAGATATATTTTATTAATTTAAAATTTGATTATATATATATTAAATTTTTATAAATTGAAATATTTAGTATTTAATTAATTTGAAATCAATTAAATTTAATTCCTCTAATTTGGTGAGAGAGTAAAAATTATAAAAAATTCATATTGATGATTTTGTTTATTGAGATAAATTTAAAATTTTAATTTAGTATTTTTCATCATATATTTTTTAATCAAATTAAATTGCTATGAAATTTTACGAATTTAGTTTGATTAGTCGTTTTCAGCTATTAAATTATGTTAAATTATTATTATATTTTAAATTATTTATTTATTTATTATTATATTAAATATAAATATGTTAATATAGTTTTTTTATAATGTAATATTTTTACTTATATTACATAAGGGAAAAATTATTTTATATATTATTAAGCTAAATATATTTGTTATTTATAAAATATAAATCACGATAAAGTTGTATAATAGAAATATCACATGTGCATGCTTTTCAAAAATTATATTACTAAAAAAAAAGTGCTAAAATAAAAATAATAGAAAATTCAAAAAATGTTAATTATTATTATTATTATTAAAAGTATATTATAATTATTTTTATTCTTTTTTTTTTTATATGCATACATATATGATTGTGTGTGTGTGTGTGTGTATATATATATAATAGAAATTAATTGTTAATTTTTTATTTATAAATAGAATTTAATTTGAAATTACATATGTCATTATATTTACTCAATATTATATATTATTTAATATTTACTATTATATTTAATTATAAATTATTGATTAATTGATTGATCAATCAATTTTTTTATTAATTAATCTATTAAAGTTGATATTAATTAATTTAAAATCAATTAAATAAAATTATAAAATTGACAAGATGACAAGCTATATTAAAAAATTTCACTTAGTTTTAGGATTATAAAACATATATATATGATTAGCAATTTTATCTAATGTAAAATTATTTGTTGAGGAGTTTTTTCTATTTTATCAATTGCATTGATTATTATTGTTATATGATATGATAACTTTCTTAGCAAATACTATTTTAAAATATAAATTTAACTTAATAAAAGAAAAGAAAAAATAGGTATTGCCAGTTATTAAACAACTATCGACTAACCAACATTATAATCCTTCAATTTCAAATCTTAAAAAATTTCTAACTTTCATAAACAGTCATTTCAGGCCATTTTAGGAATTGAAATAAGCAGGAAATGAGAGAAAAATAAAGAGGGATAAATGTTATTTATTGTTTGAGAATTTAATTAGTATGGATAATAAAAAAATATTAAGAGATTAATTATTTCATTAAATATGTATTTTTTTGTCCTTCAAAATTAAGAGAATAAGGATTTTTTTTTTTATTTATTGCTAAAAATAATTTTTTAATAATATTATTTTAATGCATACCGAGACACATTTAATGGTAAGTGCATATTTTTCTATACAATAGATTCAAAATTGATTTCTCTCCTAATACTCAAAAAAATAATATTATTTTACTTTTAATTACTAATATATTTTCTTATCTTTTAAACTTTTAAATAAAAAATATTTATTAATTATTTAATTTATTTTTTTCCTATCTCATGGATTAAAATTATTTTTTTTTCTCTCGTATGAAAAATTCTCAAAAATTTATTTTTCTTTTAAATAAAAAATAATAATTTAAATATAAATATATTTATTAAATAATAATAACAACAATGATAACAACAACAACAATAAGAATATTAAAATAATAATAAGTGATCAAAATATTTATAATTAAATATTTTATTTTATTTTAATATAAATTAATAATAATTTTTATAATTTACAATTATATATGAAGATAATTTTGAAATATTTATTTAATAGTAAATTTTCTCATTTATTTAAATAATGAAATTAGCAAAAAACTCACCTTTTAGGTGAGAATTTAAATTTCTAAAAAATAAAGAATTATAACATATGAAATTTTTTTCAAAATTCATAAATTTTATCCTTATTTTTATTAATGAAACGGTGAATTTAAATAAAATTCATGAATTTGATAAATTTCATTACCTAAAATTCTTTTACCTAAATATAGTCTAAAATACTTTCATTAAATTTTCATTAAAATTTCTAAGGGTAAGCTGATGTGACATAACATTTAAGCAATATTTTTAATATTTTTTGTGCCAAGTCACCAACCCACACTTCTCTCTTTCACTACATTTTTCTTTATTATTTCTCTTGCCAAAAAGTACATGAAATTACTAGTAATTAGGATAATTTTTACTTCCTCATAAGTCGACCCTACTTGAGTATGAATTAATCAGAATCTATGAGTTTTTGAATACCTCGCGATTTCTGCCAAACCCAAAAATTAAAGTACACAAACTAAAGCTACCATTTATTTATTTATTTTTTAAATATTTTGATGCCTTATTTCTGTTAATGCTCATACCTAGTTCAATAACTCTTTTTGAGATGGCCTTTCACCATTACTAAATGGGTCAAGCTTATTTACAGCTATTATACTTGTTGATGGGAGAATTTTTTTATAGATACTGCCATATTCTCCTTTCTCAATGCAATATACAACATCAAAATCACCGGTAGATTTTAAGATCTCATCATGCATAATTTATCCATCAAAACTTGGATTGAAATTGATTCCTTTTCTTGTTCATTGGATCAACTTTTTTCTTTTCTTATGAGTATAATCCCAAGAAAGAGACAAGGAAAAGAATGCACAAACAGGGAGGAAATTTATTAGAAACAACAATTTGCGGTGGGTCTTTTTGGAGGTGCGATTATGTGGGAAAAAAAGATTTTCACGGTGGCAATCCTTTTATATCTCCACATAATCCTTTGTTCCCTTGAAATGCTTCAATTGAAGCATTTTGAAATGCTTTGTTGTGAGGAATTAGACCTTTCAATTCATTATAAGATATGTCAAAGGATAACAAACCAAGCATTTCATTGAACGAATCTAGAACAGAACCAGAGAGATTATTTTTTGAGAGATTATCTCTAAGCTCGCTAAACCGCTCAGTTCTGATGGTTTTTCTCATTTGATAGAGTTTCAACTTAAATCCAGCACCAAGTGAAATAACTTTCCCAATTGAATTGGAATTTATTGGCTAGAATTGTTGTTGCTCAAATTCAAATAGATCAGTTTAGCTAAGTTTCCAATATTTTCTAGAATCGCACTCAACCTATATGATGAAAGGTCCACAGACTCAAGATCTGCCGATGATCCGAGTTATGATGATATAATATCAGAGAGTCGATTGTTTAAGTCAACTTCCCCAATTCCTTAGGAATTCTCCTAGATAATTGATTTGAAGAAAGATCAAGTGCTTGTAGCCTAGTTGCAATTTGGAAGTTCGCGATATCGGTGGACTTTAGGGTGGTGTGTGTGCCGAACTCCGATGACGTTTCCCGACAAGCTCTTGGCTCTAGACTCGCCGGTGGCTGGCCTAGAAGATGGTTGTGGTGAAGACGCTTGGAGGACGCATGAGGTGGAATTTTGATTCATCGGTTCTGAAAGCCAAAGCCACAGGTGCGTTCTCTTTCATTTTGATTCGAAAAGTGATACTATAAATTTTTTTTACTCTGATTGCAGCTGCTTGTAGTTCGACCCAATCGGGCATTCCCTTTCAAGCTCTACCTGAGCTTACTGATGATGATGACTATTGCTCCCGTCCTCGAAACTGGAAAATGAAGACGCTACTTCTACTTTAGGTGCTCTTTTTAATTTTTTCGGTGTTTAAAGATATTTATAGTTTTTTTCTAGTGAATAACTTTTGCATAATTTATAAATTTTTAATGATATTTATAGAATTTATAAATTAACGAATATTTTTAAAAATTATTTATTTCTATCATTGATTTTTAATATTTATTTTTTATAAATATAATATATTTATATTTTTGATGTAATAAAAATAAATATTTAAAATAATAAATAATAATATTATTCAATTCAAATATTAAAATTAATTAAAATAATATTTTAAAAAATATAATTTTTAAAACTATTTCTCCATTCATCCCTATATAAATTCACAATAATTTTTAATTTAATTAATAAATTTTATTTAATTATTTAAACATTAAATTTAGAAATAAAATTTTAAAATTTTATTTTATTTATTTTTCAATTTCAACAAAATAAATCGTTGTTGTTAATAGGTAACACTATTTAATTATATAAATAATTAAATTTTTAACAATAAATCATGTATTAATTAATATTAAAAAGTAAATATTGTTTAAACTCAAATTTAATTAAAAATAATGTTTAGGAATTGGACTCAAACGAACTCAATTTAGATATATGTAATTATATTTTAAAGAAAAAAATATAAAAATAGACAATAAAAATGAAATTAATTATAATATCACAATTAATAAAAGACTGGATAAATTATTTTAATAAGTTCAAAAAAAAAGAATATAAAAAACATAAAAAAAAATTTAATGAAGAAAAAAAAGAACATAAAATAAATTAAATGAATAAAAAAATCATGAATAGCATAAAAATTTTCAATGAATTAAAAAAAAAAATATGAATGACATAAAAAAATTAATGAAATACTAAAAAAAAAAAATTTTAGAAATTTTTTTTACAACTTATAAAAAAAATCGGCTGAAATCTTGAGAAAATGTACAAAAGTTTTAAAAACTTTTTCTTATTCATAAACTATATAAAAAGTGAATAAAAATATATAAAAATCTATTAATTATAAAAATTAATAATTTTTTAAATATCTGTTTATTTTGATAAATTTTATAAAAATTATAATTGAATACTTTTTATTTTTTAGATTGTTTTAAAATATTTAAAAATTTTAATTGAATATTTTTTAAATTTTATGAAATTTTTAAAAGTTATTATCATTTTTTAAATTTATCAAAATCTTTATTTTCATTCCAATACATCTCCGTATTTTTCAATTCCTTTCATTATTTTGATTAATGCAAATTTAAGAACCTCCAAGCATTATTCCTTTGAAATCCATTATTAAGTTAAAAAAAAATTGGTAGTTTTAATTTGCATATTGTTTAGCATAAGCTGTTTAAAATATCAAATTAACTGTAAATTAAATTGTATTAAAATTTAATTTAATTAGTTTGATTTGATTTAATTTTAATTTTAATTTGATTTGATTTGATTTATTTTTAATTTTTTATTTATTAAGTTGAATTTAATTTTTAAAAAATTTAAAATATCCAACACAATCTAATTATATATATTATATATTAATTTTTTTATATATTTAAAAATATAACTTAAATATATTAATTCGATTTGGTTAATTTTAAAAAAATTTCAATTTAATTTAATTTAATTTAAAATTTAATTCTGTTAAATTTTTTTAATTTTAATTTAATTCAAATTGAATGAAACAAATTATCTCTCTTTGGCAAGAGAGAAAGTGAAAAAAAAAAAAAAGCTGTGGATTAGTGATGTGGCATAAAAATATTAAAAAAACTAAAAAAGGCTTAACTGGCATGTCACATTTTGTCGTTAGGTTAGGTTTTAACGGAAGTTGGATGAAAGTACGACAATTAGTAGAAGTTTGAGGACTTTTAAGTAAGATTTTGAAATTGGAGGAACATAATGTGCGTGACTAGATAATTCAATTATCATGGTTGAAATTTACCCTCGATGTAGGGTCTTATTGTTCTTCTTTTCAACTTGAAGAAGTCTCATTATCTCCTCAGCAGCTTCCACTCTTTTCCTCTCTCTGTCTCTTTCCTTCCATCAAATGGCGGCTGCTATGCAGATCAATGTCAAACCCATCAGAGGCGCTTTCCAATCTAAACTTGCTTCCAAACACTCCTAAAAACTACGCAGAGTCAGGTGCACCACCGCCTCTGCCGCCAGAACATCCAAACGCTACTCCATTACTCTCCTCCCCGACGATGGTATCGGCCCCGAAGTCATCTCCGCGGCCAAAAACGTCCTCAAGCTTGCTGGCTCTCTTGAAGGTTTGCTTAACATTAAATATGTTTGGTTCCTGAGTAAATGAAGGAAAATAAGTGTAAATTAAAAAAGGAAGATTCTTAAGCTATTCGTGTTTACATTTTCTTACTGGGAATATCAGACATTGAATTTAACTTCCAAGAGATGCCTATGGGTGGATCTGCTTTGGATTTGGTTGGAGTTCCATTGCCAGAGGAAACCCTTTCCGCTGCCAAGCAATCTGATGTTGTTCTTCTTGGAGCTATTGGAGGGTATTTATTGTTTTTCTTTTTATTTACTTGCCATTTTGTTCACTGTTCAATTCCATCAATAAAAAAAAAAATCTTTATTTGTGTTTATCATGTAGGTATAAATGGGATAATAATGAAAAACATTTGAAGCTAGAGACTGGGTTGCTTCAGCTCAGAGAAGGTCTTAAGGTCTTTGCAAATTTGAGGCCAGCTACCGTTTTACCTCAGGTAACTTGTTTGATTTGATTTTAATGCAGTGCCCTCAGGTAACTCCTTTCTCATGTATTTCAAAATAATAATAATAAAAAAGCATTTTTATGAGTGTTTGGGATTAAATGGACGTAACTAAACTTCCCTTATAAATGATGTTTCCAGTGAAAAGTACAAGTAATAGCAACTGCATTGTTTTGGAACTTTCCTTGTATGCACGTTGTTTATGTATCAAAGAAAAATAGTAAAAATGATTTCCATACCTGTACCATCCTTTTTATCCTAAACCTGTTTTTATATCATTATTTGCCTTTCTCTGTTATAAGTATGTTATGTCATTATATCTTGTTCACTCCTTTGTTTGATTTGATTTTAATGCAGTGCCCTCAGGTAACTCCTTTCTCGTGTATTTCAAAATAATAATAATAAAAAAGTATTTTTATGAGTGTTTGGGATTAAATGGACATAACTAAACTTCCCTTATAAATGATGTTTCCAGTGAAAAGTACAAGTAATAGCAACTGCATTGTTTTGGAACTTTCCTTGTATGCACGTTGTTTATGTATCAAAGAAAAATGGTAAAAATGATTTCCATACCTGTACCATTTTTTTTATCCTAAACCTGTTTTTATAGCATTATTTGCCTTTCTCTGTTATAAGTATATTATGTCATTATATCTTGTTCACTCCTTTAGTTAGTGGATGCTTCAACTTTGAAGAAAGAGGTTGCTGAAGGAGTTGATGTAATGGTTGTTAGAGAGCTTACCGGAGGTTACCACACATTGAGTATGACTAGAACACAATATAATGTATTTTGCTCTTCCTTTTTCCTGTTGTAACTATTTTTAAAATTTGTTCGTTGCTTATTTGTACAATAACAAAAATAGTACATTGATTCTTTTATTTTTTGTTTTATTTTAATGCTGGAAATTGGTATTTACTTTGGAAAACCAAGGGGTTTTGGCACCAATGAATCTGGTGAGGAGATTGGCTTCAACACCGAGGTGTATGCTGCCTATGAGGTAGGCTTCTGAATTTCTTTAGTTGTAAGTTTCAATTTAGATGCTTGGTTGGTAAAAAATAACTTCCTCATTTGGAAATAATCTTCTCTTCTATTTTATTCTTTTTTCCTCAGTTTTTCAATTCCATGAGCTTCCTCATTGTTAACTCTTGCGCAACAATTTGGTTAGAATGAACTGAATCTGATGTTGTTTGAATCACTTGATTCAATGCTATGCATATTCATTGTTTTAAATTTGATTGATGACAAATTTATTTTCTGGTAAGCATATTTAGAAGTGCTCGTAAATGTTAGAAGAGAGAGAGAGAGAAGGGCATGTGGCACTAGGGAAGTCGGGGATGTGCTGAACTGGTGTAGATGGTATCTCACAAATTTACTCAAGAAGGTTATGTTTCTCAAGAAATAATTAAGACGAACGGTACTTGTATTTTAGACGAGTTTTCTCGCATATTATAATAATCTGCTGTTTTCATACTTTGATTTGAAAATATTTTGTACATGCTCTGGTTTCGTCTTAAGGCAAGGAAAATCTGAAGCACAGTTTTCAGTGGAGTTGGGGTGTGTGCTGGAATTGGTTGTTTAGGCCCTCATACAAACATGGATGGACATCTATGTTTTCACCAATTTACTTGCTCATCTGTTGGCAGTATGCTTTGCATGAATGTATCCAACTATTTTTACCAGTCGGACAGTAAAATTCTAGTCACTCTGTTGAGGAATAACAAGATTTGAATATCACATTTTTCCATTTTCATAGTTTGGTATTGGGTAGTTGATTTGTAGATGTTTGATTATGGATTCTTGCACAAATTTTTATTGTTTTGCAACCTTGATTTAATAATTCATTTCATAAATGATTGATTAATCCGGAAAAAAATTTTAACCAGGTTGATCACATTGCTCGTGTTGCATTTGAGACTGCCAGGAAGCGACATGGAAAACTTTGCTCTGTTGACAAAGCAAATGTCTTGGAGGTATGCTGTATTATTGGAACTTTTTTCATTCTATTCAATATTAAAATACTGTGGGACCTTGTGGAAATTTGGCTTTCATTGTTTACTTCAAAAGGAAATGTAATTTTTCTTTTCCTGTTGGTATGGGCATTGGGTATATGGTGTTCAAGAAACAGAGGATTCTTTAATGGCATTCTATTCAAGCATGTTACATAAGCTCTTCCGCAAATATCCTTTTCCCCTTCCCTTCCCATTTAGATTTGGATTGTGAGATTTTATAATTGGATGTAATGTCCTGCTGGTAGTTTTGAACTATTACCAAGAAAGCGGTGTGAAGATTCTCAAGTTTGTGAGGACAGATTTAGTGGCATGTCATAGGTCCGGTGCTTTGGTCGGTTGGTCATCAAATGTGTGTGGTTGTTTACCAGTTACCCCCACCCATTTTTCTCTGTGTGTGTATGTGTGTGTGTGTGTGTGTGTGTGTTTGTAACATGAGTACAGTTTTTAGCTTCAGTTTTGTTTTTGAAGGATTATAACATAGTTAACAGTTATTAATAGATTATTGATTTTTGCTATGGCCATATGAAAAATATTTTATCCTATGATTGTTGCAAATCTGAAGCAATTGTAATGAATTCAATAATGTTGAACCAAGGTTACCAAGTTCGTGGTATGATTGGGTCGCGAAACGTGGTACATGAATGTAGGGTGCACATAGGAAAAAATGTGAGCACGGAGGGTGTACTTCTTTGGGTTGCTATCTTGGAATGAAATTCGTTTAAAATTTCTATTCGTGACTTCTCGGTTTGAATTTCTGTTGAGTGTTTTAGTAGTATTTTTAGGATAATTTAGTTATATTTTATTAGAATTTGATTTGATTTTAATTGATTTTGTTAAAATTTAGTTTGATTTGTTTAATTTTTAAATTTGAAGTTAAATTGAAGATATGAAAATATTTGATTAAAAATCAAATTAATTTAAAGAAAATTTGTTGTGAATACCAATAACCCAGTTTTTGGACTTGTATCAAGTTATTCCTCAAAAAAAAATAAATTTGGAAACATAAAAGTAATAACCGGTATTGCATGTTAATGACTCGGTTATTGAGCCTTTGGTCCTTGTGGACCCGGTTATTGGAGGAAAAATTAAAATTTTACTATATAACACGATGTAAGGCTCATTTCAAGAATGTGAAAGATTTTCTAGGAAAAGTTTTAAGAAAAGTAAGGAATAAATTTCAAATTGAAAAGTTAACAATTTATATTGAATTTTACAATCATCAAGAGTTTATTTTTTAACTTTTATTATTCTTAATTTTATCTATATTATAATATGTTAAATTCTTATTATATTTTATTAAAGTTTATGATTTTTATTTCAATTATGAATGTCTAATTTCTTGATTCTTGAATTTAAATATAGTCAATTGAATAATTTTAAGATTTAGATAATGGTTAATTGGCTATTTTGTGTTTTGTTGAAATTGGTTAATTTATTGATTTAGAATTATAATTATTTGATAATTGACTATTATTAAACAATATTTAAAATGATATATGATGGATTGAGAGAAGAAGTATGTCATTAGTTTATTAAATTAATAATCTAAGAAATTATATTGCTAAGAGATTAGAATGCATTTTAGGAGATTAGAAATTGCTTAAGAACTTAATAGGTTTACATTAATGTAGTGATCACGAGAGTATATATGAAATTAATGTAGGTACTTGTATAGTTGTTTGAGAGATGATTACAGATAATTTAGAGTAATTAATTCATTAACCATAAAAATTAAATAATCAATCATAAATTAGAAACCATAAAAGTTCAATTGATGAAATATAAGTTTTAGGTTTGTTTTGATTATTGTATTCGTTAAAAATTTTCTCATTAGTTTTTGTTTTTAAATATTGTTGTAATTTTAATTCCAAAATTAATTTAAAATTTTGTTTAAATAATAAGAAAAGTATTAATTTTGACATTTGACACCACTTATTTGTGGAACGATATTTTACTCACTTCTATTACTTACGTGAACGATTATTGCATTTGCGAACCCACAACTTGAGAGTTAGATTTGTCTAAAAAATTAGATTATTTTTAAAAATTAATCTTATTTAATCATATTTTAAATAAATTTTAATAGATAAATTTACCTTATAATTTTAAATTAATTAATTACTTTTTTAAAAATAATAACGGCTGTAATTATAATTAATATACTTTATAATAAAATATTAAAAAATATATAATTTTTATTTTAGATATTGTGTGACAACTCACATAACACTACAACTACTATTGGAAATTACAAGAGTCAACTAATATTCTCTTTTTCTAAGAGCAGTGAAAAGCTCAACCATTTAAAAACTTTTTGTTTCTTCTTCTTCTCACTGTTTCATGGATCTGCAAGTCTTTTTTTCTTCTTCAAAACTCTTCATCTCGTCTTTGTACACAAAATTGGAACGCCAGCTATGGGGGGAATTGGAACAATGAGGACCCGCGAATTGTGACGCGCATTCTTGTATCGCGGTACGATGGGTTCTGCGAATTAGGTAACCATGTATTAGAATTTTAAAATATTATAGTTTTCAAAGATGTTTGACTCCAAATCGATGATAAATCTGTGCCACGTCCATCAATACTGTTTTACAGTACTTAATATTTCTTCCTACTTTCACATGTAGAGAAGCTTTCAGCATTTTTCTCTGATACAAAAAATTGGTTAACTTCATTGCCCTGTATACTTTCCTAATTTGGTCTATTTGGCAAGGTTTGCCTGATTGAACTTAAAATTTAGCCTATGAAGTTACATATCAAGTTTTTTTTTTTACACATTCTTTATTTGTAATCCCTTTTGATCATTTTTTTAAAAAAAATATTCATCAATGAATCATGAGATATCTTTTTTCCTTCCTCTTTTGGAAAGGAATGTATCATAAAATCTTTCTGCTAGTGGAGTGCTAAAAGCCATGCCCTACTTATGCTTTCTTATTCTTGCTGCTGATGGCATTGGATATAAGTTATAAGGCACAACTCTAACCATCATATTTGTGTCATAACTGTATTTATTCTATTGCTTGTTATTAGTTTTAATGAATTTTTATAGTTATATTGTCTTCTTCATTGGGAATATATATATTTAGTTAACTTAAAAACAAGCTATGACCATCAGTGTGATGCATCATGTTTCAACAAATATTCAGGCATCAATGTTTTGGAGGAAAAGAGTAATGGCCATTGCTGCAGAATATCCTGATGTTGAGCTCTCGCACTTGTATGTTGACAATGCTGCTATGCAGCTTGTTCGTAATCCAAAACAGGTTAGAATCAACTGGGATATGCTTCCATGTCATATATTTTGATGCTTTAGCAATTAGAGGAACAGGGTAGTGAAATTGTAAAGTGCTGAGGATGGGAAGCCTAACAATGTTTAGAACTGTTTATTGCAGTTTGATACAATTGTGACAAACAACATATTTGGCAATATACTTTCTGATGAGGCTTTAATGATTACTGGAAGTATAGGGATGCTTCCATCGGCTAGTCTTGGTGCATCAGTATGGGAAATTACTTGATTATTTTTCAAATCAACCCAAATACTTTTATTGTAAAAGATTGATTGTATGCCTCCCATTTTTTCCCTTGATGAAAATGGTCACGTTTTACCTTTTTGTCTGATAATGTTGAATCTTTTCCTCATTGATGTTAAATTTTTCATTGACATAGGGACCTGGACTTTTTGAACCAATACATGGTTCTGCTCATGATATTGCTGGACAGGTTGGTTGACTTTTTCTTTAATAACATATTGTTCTTTTATTTATTTTCTAAACAGAAAATGTGAATGATAGGGTTCCTCCCCTCATGTGCCTCCTCACAAAAAAAAAAATGAGTGACCAGATGCAAACATGATTTCTAATTTACTGTTTCTTTAATGTTCAGGATAAGGCAAATCCATTGGCAACAGTGCTTAGTACCGCAATGCTTTTGAGGTATGGCCTAGGGGAAGAAAAAGCTGCAAAGAGAATTGAGAATGCAGTTTTGGATACCCTGAATAAGGGGTTTCGGACGGGTGACATCTATTCTACTGGAACTGTATGTGCCTTCTGAACTCCACTATCCATTTTATAAGTTTGTAGAACAGAATTTTTGAAATTGAAATATCTTAATTAATCAGTTGGAATTATTTGAGGGCAAGTACCAAAATTTTATGAGGCTTTACTTTTTAGTATTTTCCCCTTCTCTTACTGCATTCCTTGTTAATGAATTGGAGCATGAGAGGGTAATTTGTGTCAACTACTTATGATGGAAATATCAGAGCGGAAATCGTCTTTTGAAATTTTGAGTTTGGCATTCAACCGAGTTTTCTTGCATTTTGTTGCCATTTCTCGTGCTATCTATCAATGTTAATCCATGTACTTGCATGATTTTTTTTTTTTAGCTCTTCTTTTTCCTATTATGGCTATCATTTTATCTCCCCATTCCCATGTCCTGTCATAGTGTCATTATTCATCTAACCAACAAATGTAGATCTTTCTTCTTTACTCATTTATTCTATAATTTTGTCATCTCTGAACAGGGCAAGTCATCAAATAGAAGTTCCAACTGTTTAACCTGTACGTCTGTTATGGGGGGAGATAGTTGCGTGGCAATGAGAATGCACATAAATTATATCTAAAGGGAATCCAATATTTAATCTTTTTCAGCAGTTGCAATTACAATTTGATCTATGGAGTGGTTCAGAACAAGTATCATGTTTGAGAGGAGAAACATGCTATGTCAGTCATATTCAAGTAAAATCTAGACATGGGCTGACAAATTTATAATTAAACATTCACCCGTAGAATTGCCATGTGTAAAAACTCATAGACGTGCCAACTATAGTTGTTTAGAACTCTCATGACGTCATTAAAGAGTGCATGAAATGCCAATTTCTCAATTGAAGTTTGCTGGAATCCAACCTTGGGCTGGGAGGCAATTTTCTTCAGGGCTACCGTTCAATTCATGATAACCTTTTATATATCTTGCTGCAGAAGTTATAATATTCTAGAAACAATGTCATATCTTCATGATTCATACCCGAATATTTTTTTATGGGCTTGCTTTTGCAGAAATTAGTAGGATGCAAAGAAATAGATGATAAAGTGCTAAATCAGTAGACTTCCAAGTTTCTGCTGCTGTTTGATCTGGAACCATATTACAGATAAATTCAGGAGCTCAATATGTTTTCCGTCTTGAGCATCTTTTGCATGCTAAGAGGAAAAGATGTTTGTTTTTCTTCATATCTCCTTATCCGTGTAAATTATCAGGCTTTTCATAGTTTTATTGGATTCACTATTTATTCTCTGTTTGCGTCATGAACGAAGCTGCAACTCAAGACACAGTTAAGGTATTGCTTTTTGTTGTTCGTCACTGCTGAGAAATTTTTGGTAACAGTATGGTTTACTGAGGTTTTTTGTAACACAAACAACTGCTAATTCATAGAAAATAAATCGACTATTTGGATATACTATTGACAATATTATTTTACTCTAATAATTTAAGGTTGATTAATCACCATTTCACTGTAATAAGATGTCTTAATATGGTGTTTGGAAATTGGAAATATGATTTTATTATACATAATCACTTTGATTGAACTGTCTTTTCTTTTATTATTCTTATTAATATCGTTTGTTTTGTAATACTTAAAAATCAGACTAGTCAAGTGTGTAAAAATGCATAATATACTTTTTTCTTTTTTTTTTACTATTCATTTGGACGGAACAATTGAAAATCATATTAGGTAATATTTGAAATAGATAAATATAATATTCATTATTAAATTTATAATTCATTTGTAAATTTTACTTAATTTTATTAAAATTAAGATAAACTTTATCTGATTTCATAGAAATTAAATATATAAAATTTTAAATAGATCATTATTCATATCAAATATTGACAAGGATATATTTATAAAAAATTCTATAAAAATTTATGAACTCTATTTAATATTTATAAA
>CANXYC010213750.1:0-22161 GCA_948193065.1 Aleurites moluccanus | reverse complement strand
AAACATATTTACATCAAAAGAATTTCAAAACCAACAACTTACCAAAAATTCTTCAAAATCTTCTTTGAATTAATTTGTCACTTTTTCAAGTTTTTCCTTGAATTCTATGGTTATATTTGTGTTTAGGATGATGGAATTAACTTGTTTCCATCAAAAATTGAAAAGAAAACAATAAGGAATGGTGGTGGTGAATGGTGGCCGAAATGGAGGAAGGAAAAAAGAGAAAGTTGCTGCAACTTTTAGCTTAAGGAAGATGATGAACAATGAAGGGGTGGAAAAAATCAATTTAAATATCAAAGGTGTGATCCTATGCTTTAGGTTTATGGTACTTTTGGTGAAACCTAGCCATCCAACCATCCATTTCTTCATCTTTTCATCCATTAGTTAGATTTAATCAAGCCTAAAATCATTCCATAAGGTTACATACACTATATAACTCCATATTGCAAAGGAAAAGACCAAAATAACCTTAGTTTAAAAGAAACACCTCAATTGAGCAGCTTGCCGAGAACTATTTTCAACCGGGTTTAATTCTCCAACAATTATTCAAATAAACTTAATAATATCATTTTCATGACCTTAAATTCTTTTCTACCTTCAAATATAGTGTTAATTCCATCATAATTTGAAGGGGGTGCGAAATGACCATTTTGCCCCCAATTCACCAAAATATCAAAATCACCCGATTTTGTCCTAACAACCTCTAAACCACTTCTATGCATAAAATCAACTCATATAACATGTATATCTATCAATTTCATGCATAAATATATAATATTAACAAATGCAAAAGATAGAAAAAATTTCCCCCTAAGTTCCCCTTAAAGGTTCAAATCAGGTTTAGGTTTAGGTGTTACAATCTGTAAACATAAGACTGATCAGGTTTTATGGCTAGGATTGTTAACCCTTCCCATCTAGGGTATCATCATACAATGTGCACATTGCCGATAGTATGTACCCACTACCCTGTCAGAGCGGTAGCTCTGTCAAATCACATCAGAATCAATAAAAGTATGGAATAAGTCATTAGATACCATTACCTAACAATGGTATCACCAAGTATCAATATCTCAGTATCAATCAAATCAAGTTGCAATATAAACAATGAAATAGCAATAGCAAGTAGATATACAATGGCAAAGGGTTTGGTAATTAACAATGGGATGGAACGTAGGTTGGTCATACATGAACAAAAAGTTGGTACAATTGGCATGCCAATATCACTGGCGATGATGGCATTCAAATGGTAGGCCTATGGATGAATAATTGATAGGCCTATGACAAATGAACTAGACATTTCATCAAACATATGGTGTGCAACAAAGAATGGACAAATTGAGTAGGTTATGGTGCAACATTGACATTGCCCATTCAATTAACAAATAGTTCACAATGTAGGAAACACAACAAACATCAATTTGCCTACATTAAACACAATTAAAAGGATCAAAATGGCATAGAAAAACCATAGGAAAATAAAGCAAAATTCAAGGCAATGAATAGTACAAATGGTTCGGCCAACAAGGTGATTTTGGAAGAGGTTTCCAATCAACATTTCAATGCATTTGGCATGTCATATAATGCATATTAAACTTACCTAGAACTCCAAATAAGCTAGCAAAATTGATTTGACTCCAAATTCTTCAAACTAGGCAAAATAAGTAATCTTCCTCACTTTGATTTTCTACATCAAACCAACCATAAATAATCCATCAATTAACTTCTAATTAACATATTCTAAACTCAATTAACATAAACTAACTCAAAATCAAATAGTCAAATCATACAACTTAGGTTTAGGGTTCAAAATTTGGAGAAAAATACCCAAATGCATCAATTGATGCCATTAATCACTAAACCCGTCTTATTTATTATCTAAAGCATATAAATAAACCATTAAATTAAACAAATAACTTCTTTACCTCTAATGGATGATCCACTTGAATTCTATAAGCCAATGATTCTTGAATTTCTTTGTGATTCAAGGTGGAAAATGGATGGAAGATGGAAGATATAAGGTTGGTTTCAAGTTTTCTTTGATTTTTCCTTAAGAAACAAGCTTGAAAATGGTGGGAGAAATGGAAAAGATGGTTCGGCCAAGCTTGGTGGGAGGAGAAGATGACTAAAATTTTCCTAAGGCATGCTTGTATACTAAGTTAAGAATGGCAAATTATATTTAAGTCCTTAAACTTTCCATAAATTAAACTTTGACCCCAACTTCTTCTATAATTTATTATGACAATTCTGTTAGGATTTAAATTTCAAAGTGGGCATTCAAACAGCTTATTTATTATAAAAATAGTTTCAGAGCCATTTTGAAACTCAGACAGTTGATTTCCCACTATATCCCCAAAGTTCCACTTATTTATGATTTTGCCATTACTTACTTTTTCAGTGTTCCTAAACATTTTCACCTCTTTCTTTTCACCATAATTACACATATATTTATATGATTCTTTACCCCCTGATCATAATAAAAAATTCATCTGTTGACCAGACTGCTATTTTCTTGGCAGTGTTATTAACACCAATGTTTTCCGGGACAGTAACTCATATGCATTCTAACTGTGTTTCAAAAATTATTTTTAGTTATTTCGATGATTCCAAACCAATAACTGATTATATTAACATTAAATTATGGAAGGCTTTTCTAGAGTATTACAATGATCTTTTCAAATCTAATTTTAGGTAAACCAATTACCAATTCTTGCTTAGCCAATTTTGAAATCAAATCCATATTAGGATAGCCTAGTCTCCTATACCATAACCAATTGTTTTCTTCAATGCAAATAAGACATTTTTATCCAAACATATTTGATTCATCAAAATTTACCATATTAACATTTCTAATTGTAGATGCAACAAACAATGTATGATTATCATGCATGTCTTATACCTCACAATGGGCAAATTTAAGGATTACCCTTCTGTTTTTGTCACAAAGCTAACTTACACTCAGCATATTGTATTTTAGTCCATCTATAAGAGAAACTTCTTCTATATTCGGATTAGAACTAATGGTTCTCTTCCCAATTATTTTTCCTTTTCTTTTGTCACCTTACTTGACGTTTCCTCTATCAATCTTTTCAAGTTTGGAGAACTTCCTTTTATCTACAGTCATATGCCTTGAACAAATGCTATTATGGTGTTGTCTACGGCAATTGTCTTAGTTTTATTGGGCAATAAGCTTGAAGGAAAATGGTAAGGATTAATCAAACCAAAGAAAGGATTCACCGCTCGATTTTAGGTATAAACAAGTCCACAAATATGATGCATTTTCTTCTTCTAGAAAATGAGTGGCGATTTTATCCGTAACATAGCACCAGACCGCATTATCCAAAGATCCATGTAAGGAAATTAGGTACAGATTAGGAAAGATATTAGGCACCCCAGCCCGCCTAGCCATAATAATGAGCCTTCTAACAAAAGATAACTAAGACATACTTTCAATAAACAAACAATTCACGTAGGCATCAACCAATAATTCACAAACCACAAGGCAAATAAATAAACTCTATTATAGCACATGATTGACTGTACCAAAAACTAGACAAAGTATAATTCTTAAGAAAGATTAGAGGAGTTTCAAGCGGTCTCACTTAAAACCCAACCTCCGTAGACATAATTATTGTCACATCTCGATTTTGGAACATGACGGTCCTAGGATGTAGGAAATGTCAGAGGTGACCGACACCTGTAGAACCCAGTATCATATCTATAATCCATTACTATCTTATTACTATCCAATTATATACTTATTATTCATTATGTATTCTGTTACTCTGTATTTCGTCTTTCTGTAAACTGTTATGCTATTACCTGTAATCATCATCATCACATGCCATACTAATATTTAACTTCCATATAATATCGTATTTTCATAATACAGTCTAACTATACCAGTTACACACAACCATAGAGCAACTAAAATATATATATATACAATATTCAAAATAATTACACTGTCAAATATAATTTGCAGAAATTCACAGAGGAACAAAAGTCTGGATTTTGCCTCCTAATCTACACCTGAAAAATGGTAACAACTAAAGTAATGAGTATATAATACTTAGTGAATCTAATATGCATCATTATAGGAAAAAGGTTAGGCATATAACAATAGATTAGGTAAATAATAAATAAACAGTAAGGTTGCACACCAAATTACAGAATGAAGAAAAAGATAACAGGATCAATGTTTTGGAATCAAGGAACAAGTCAACAATACTCATATCATGTAGATAAGACAGATAATGGGCCATGAACACGTATAAACTCATATCATGAACATATCATGAACATAAGGCTGATTAGGCCCTATGGCTAGGATAGTTAACCCTTCCCAGCTAGGGTTCCATGTAAATAATGTGCACATTGCCGACGGTATTTACCTATTATGCTGTTGGTAAGGAAGCTCTGTTAAATCAACATGTAAATCAATAGAAAGAATGGAAGAAATCAATAGATATCAATAGGTAGCAAATAACTTATCAATAAACAATGACTTATTAATCAATCAAGTAACACTGTGATTCAATATCTTATGATCAATGAAAGAAGCAAATGTATTAACATTAGGTATATCAATCAATGAAGGATAGGTATATAACATGGTTATCAAAAGTCAAATGGTTGGCACAATTGGCTAGACAATGTCGCTGACAATAATGGCATTCAAATGGTAGGCCTACGGATAAAATAAGTGATAGGCCCATGAAAAATGAACTAGGCATTTCATCAAACACATGGTGTGCAACATTCAATGGAAAAATTGGTTAGGTTTTTGTGCAACATTGACATTGCACCAATAATCAACAAACAATTCACAATGTAGGCTTTACAATGGGCATTAGATATCCAACAAATAACATTAAATAAAAGATCAAATAAGCATGCGAATTAGGAAGAAATACAAAGAAAAATCAAAGGCATGAATAGTAGAGTGAGGTTCGTCCAAGATGAGCTTCCCAATGAAGGTTTCCAATCAACATTTCAATATTTTGGACATGTTAAATGATGTATATTAAACTCACCTCACACATCAAATTGGCTAGAAAAATTGATTTTTCACCTTAAGCTTCAAAGTAGGCAAAAAGCACATTCATCAAATTGTTTGTTTTCTACACCAAATCAATTACCAAATAAGCTTCCATTAGCATCAATTAAACATAATCTAGCCTAATTAGACATTAAATACCATTAATTTAGGGTTTGGAATCCAACAATTTCAATTAGGATTTGGGAAATTGGGAATTTTCCACCAAATGCATCAATTGATGCAATTAAGCACTAAACCCATCTAATTCAAAGTCTAACACATATAATTAATCTATATAATCAAAGAAATCAACTTGTTGCCTATTGGTGATGTTGGAGCCAAGTCCTTCTTCCAATTAGTTCTTGATTTGCTTTGTGTTTGAATGTAAAAAATGGATGGAAGATGGAAGAATCAAGGTTGTTTTAAGGTTTTCTTAAGAAAATTGCTTGAAAAATGGAGGAAGAAAGCAAAGGAGTGGATCGACCTAGCTAATGGAAGGAAGAAGATGACCGAAAAATCTTCCAAGTGTTGCTTATATAGTAGGAAGAATTGGCAAATTGCATTTTAGTCCTTAAACTTACCATTAATTAGACTTTGACCCCACATCTTTTTGTAATTAATTATGTCAATTCTGTTGAGAATTAGATTTCAAAGTGGGAACTAAAATAGCTTATTTTTATCTGTAGTTTATCATCATATAGGTTTCAGAGTTATTCTAGGTCGTGGACAGTGGGTTTCCCAAAATGTCCCTGAAGTTCCACTTATTTACGATTTTGCCATTCTATTGATTTTCCAACATCTTTAATACTTTTCCATACTTCTTCATATAATTCATTATTATTATACTTAATCTTCCATTATATAAGTTTCTGTAAAAAATTAACTTGATTTAGATGTTGTATAAGTTCCCCAAAATTCCTAACTATTGTCGGTATTATCGGCTCGATACTTAGGAAAATTGCTTAGTTACTATAGTAAATTTCTAGGGTATTATATTCTACCTCCCTTCAAATAAATTCATCCTCGAATTTAAAATAAATACGTACCTCAATGCTGGAATAGGAATGGATACTTGGCCTTCATATCTTGTTTGCTCTCCCATGTACACTCCTTCATTGATTGTTTCCTCCATAGGACTTTTACCATCGGTATCTCCTTATTACGCAACTATCTGATCTGACAGTCTACAATATTTATTGGCACTTCTTGATATGATAAGTCTTCATCCACTCTAATATCTTGCAATTCAAGTACATGTGACAGATGAAGCACGTACTTCCATAGCATAAAAATGTGAAATACCGGATGCACATAACTTAGATTGGATGGAAGAGCCAATCTATAAGCAACATTGCCAATCTTCTCTAATATCTCAAATGATGCCACATATTTCGGTGATAGTTTTCTCTTCTTCCCAAATCGCATAACACCTTTCATAGGTGAAATTTTAAGGAACACATGATCACTAACTGTAAAATACACATCCTTTCACTTTGGATCGGCATAACTCTTCTGTCGGCTGAAGGCTATCTTCATTAACTCTTTGATAATTGGCACCTTTTCCATTGTTTCTTTAATCAACTCTGGACCCTCCAACTGTTTCTCACTTGGTTCCACCCAACATATTGGAGATCAGCATTTTCTACCATATAATGCCTCGTAAGGAGCCATTCCAATCAATGAATGGTAGTTGTTATTGTAAAAGAACTCAATCAATGGCAGGTATTGATCCCAATTTACTTTGAAGTCCAGAACACATAACAGTAGCATATACTCCAATGTCTAAATGGTCAGCTCTGACTGACCATCTGTTTAAGGATGAAATGTTGTACTGAATTGTAGCAATTTACCCATAGCTTCCTGAAATTTCTGCCAGAACCTTGATGTAAATTGTCTCCCTTTGTCAAAGATTATCACTAGAGGCACTCCATAAAGCCGAACGATCTTATTAACATACAACTATACGTACTAAGCTGCATAATAACTGATATGCACTTCAAGGAAATTAGTAGACTTCTTCAATCGATCAACTATCACCTATATATAATCATACCCTCGTGAAGTCCTCAGTAACCCAACCACGAAATCCATAGTGACCTGCTCCCATTTCCACTCTAGCAATTTTATCTCCTATAGCAAACCAGATGGCTTCGGATGTTCAAACTTAACCTGCTGACAGGCTAAGTAAGTGGACACAAATTTAGTCACATCCCTCTTTATATTAGGCCACCAATAGACATCCCTTAAGTCATGGTACATCTTTATAATTCCAGGATATACACTATAATAAGAATAATTAGCCTCTTTCTTTGTTTGATTTTGTAGTCCATCAATGTCGGGTACACATAATCGTTTAACATATTGCAATATCCCATCCTTAACTATAAACTCTAAAGCTTTGCCATTTTGAACATCTTCTTTTAACTTCAGAAGATATGGATCCCTATCCTATGCCACCTTAATATCATCAATCAATAGTGGCTTAACTCGAAATTAGGCTATCAAAACTTGGTTTCGATCCTGGGACCCCAACTCTAATTCAATTCCCATATCAACTATCTCCTTCATTTCATGGATCAATGGCCTTCTGGTAACTACAATATGAGCTAAGCTTCCCTTTGACTTTCTGCTCAATGCATCTGCTACCACATTTGTTTTATCCGGATGATAAAGGATCTTACAAACATAATCCTTTAGCAACTCAACCCGACTTTACTGTTGAAAATTTAGATCTTTCTGTTGCAAAATATACAGCAGACTTTTATGATCTGTACATATCTCACATTTAGCACCATACAGATAATGTCTCCAGATTGTTAGTGCAAATACCACTGTTGCCATCTCCAAATCACGAGTCAGATAATTTATTTCATGCTTCTTTAATTGCCAAAAAGCATAAGCAATCACTCTCTTATTCTGCATAAGTACACATCTCAATCCAACTCTGGAAGCAACATAGTATACCGTGAATTTATCATCTTCTATTGGCAAAGCTAGTATTGGAGCACTTGTGAGACAAGACTTCAAAGTCTAGAAACTATTCTCACATTCATCTATCAATAGAAATTCTCCTGCTTCTTGGTTAACTTTGTCAACGAAGCAACAATCTTTGAGAAATCCTTTACAAAGTGCCTGTAATATCCGGCCATACTAAAAAAGCTACGAATGTCTGAAACATTAGTAGGCCAGGGCCAATTAGCAACTGCTTCAACCTTTTGAGGATCTACCTTTATACCATCTTTGTAGACAACATGGCTTAGAAAACATACTTTAGTTTACTAGAATTGGCATTTAGACAATTTAGCAAACAATTAGTGCTCCCTTAATGTCTGCAATACTATCCTCAAGTGCTCTACATACTCCTCTTCACTATGGAAATAGATAAGTATATCATCAATGAACACTATGAAAAACTTATCCAAGTATAGCTTGAATTCCTTGTTTATTAGATCCATAAAAGTAGCTGGTGCATAAGTCAATCCGAATGGAAGCACCAAGAACTCATAATGTCCATACCGGGTTTTGAAAGCAATCTTGGGTACATCTTCTTTCTTAATTCTCAACTGATGATACCCTGACCTCAAATCATTCTTTGAGAAGTGATTGGCACCTTATAATTGATCAAATAGATCACCAATCCATGGTAGAGGATATTTGTTCTTCACAGTTACTTTATTTTGTTGCCGGTAATCAATAAACATCCTTAGTGAGCCATCTTTCTTTTTCACAAACAGTATTGGAGCATCCCATAGAGAACTGCTCAGTCTGATAAATCCTTTATTTAGTAATTGTCATGACCCGGTTTCCTGAGCTACGATGGTCCTAGGGCACGGGAGATGCCAATGGCGACCGGTACCCATAAAACCCAATATCATTCGCATCATCTATAATTTCAATAAAAATTCATATTCATTAATTACCAATCATTCTATTAACTTGTCATACATTCTGAAATGGCTATAATATCAATTATCACAATGTCATATCAACACATAATATCATCCATATAATAATACCATCATCAGATACATGTTCATTTCCTAGCTAACCCGTACATACCTATGGAGCAGCTAGATAATGAACACCAAAATAAATGTTATACAAAATGGAGTATATGTATATGCATCTGAAAGTTTGTAGCAGAATCCTCAAAGAAATAAAAGTCTGGATTCTGCAACTCTAATCCTCTCCTGAAAGGGGTAAACAATAAACGGGTGAGTATAAATGATACTCAATGAATTCACATGCATTGTAATAAATGAAAGGTATCATATAACCAAAGGTATCAATCAATGAAATATCAGTATATAGAATAAATGTCAAGGTATAATAAAGCCAAATAAAATCATATCGGCTTGGTTACATATGGAAAGACAGATAATGGGATGGACTGTATGAAAAGAAATCATATAGTCTCTAAACAAACAAATCAGATATCACTGGGACATATGGGCCACTAGTATCAAATAAACATAAGGCGGATCAGACCTTATGGCCAGGACCCTAACCCCTCCCAGCTAGGGTACAAATATATACGATATGCACAAGGTCGACAGTATTTTCCCACTCCCCTATCGAATAGGAAGTTCTGCCAAAACCATATCAAGGTCAATAATAAGAGATACCATAAGCAATAATGGCATCCGGATACAGTCAATCAATCAATTAGTTCGGTATCAATTAATACAATATCCATTATCAACAATGGCCATGCCATATACAATATACAATCATCAATTAAGGGTTTGGTATTAAGGACAATCAATAAGACAAAAGTGAGGTTCGGTGATTGAAATGGTAAATATCAATTAAACAAAGTTATACAACATCATATGGATTGATTTGGCAAGGAAAATTTAAGTATAAACCAAGAAAATCCGAAGGTAACTCAAAAGAAAAAGGGTTCGGCCATTTGGGGTTTTTCCCAAATGGTGTCCAATAATCAAATCAAGTATTTCGGTATATCAAATAATGCATGTAGAACTCACCTAAGCCTTCCAATAGCGAATGCAATAGCTAATTGCACCAATTTCACCAAAATCTCCAATTTTTGGCTACTTTGAGAACTCCAATTCCACAATCTACAATTCTATATCAAATTAATCATCAATTAGTTGTTCACTTACATCCAATTGACTAATTCTATCATCAATTAAAAAAACTCATCACTAATTTATCAAATCATATCTTACAATTCCAAATAAACCCTCAAATTTAGGGATTTCCATAAATTAGTATCAATCTAGGTAAATTAACACTAAACCCATTTATTTCAACCTAAATAACATCTAATAAATCAATTAAAACCAACAAATAGACCCTTACCTCTAATGGGTTGAAATGGGTTGAAATCTATACTTCAATGCCTCTTGAAATCCCTAGCTCCTTTCCACTAGTTAAGGATGGAAAAGAGATGAACACAGATAATATTTATGATTTCCATGAAATTTCTTCAGAATTTTGATGAAGAAATCGAGAAATTTGAAGAAGACAAAGGAAAACAGTATTTTGGTTTTCCTTGGAGAAAAGAAGAATGACTCAGAAACAGAGAAGAAAGAAATATAAGTTAATGTGAAATAAACAATCAGTTACTGCCTCTTTAAATAGGCTACTGCCTCAGTAATTTCCGCCTCGCCATTTCTGCTCCGCTATTCTAGCTCACAATTGCCACTTCGTAATTGCCAGCTCGTCAATCCCAGCTTGCCAATGCCTCTCACATTGCCAGCACACAAATGCCAGTTCACCATTCCCACCTCGCCAATGCCAGTTTGTATTGCCTGCTCGCAAATGCCATGTTGCATCTGTCGGCTCGCAATGCCACTTCGCATTGTCAACTCGCATTGCCACTTCGCTAGTTCGCATATGCCAGCTCGCATTCTCAGTTCGCATATGCCGGGCAATCCTAGTTCGTATATGCTGGCTCGCAATCCCAGTTTGCATATGTCGGCCCGCATTTCCACTTCGCATTTCTAGTTCGCCTTTTCCACTTCGCATTTCCCAGCTCGCATTTCCCACTTCGCATGGCCAGCTCGCCAATGCCACTTCTCATGGCCAGCTCGCAAGGCCTACTCACCAATTTCAGATCGCAAGTGCGCTACAGATATTCTAACTCCTTTATTCTTTTGTCACTTAAAATGTACAGTTTAGGGGTTCAACATATTAATTAATATTATATAAAGAATATTTTTCCATGCTCATTCTTTGACTCGCTCATTCACTAACATCATCAAAATAAAAAAATAAATAAAAATTTAGACTTATTGTAGGATTTATGAATTAGACCGATCCAGTTTAAAATTATACACACACATATAGATATACATATATATTTATATATATAAATGGCAGGTGTTACAAATATATTTATATATACATATATATAACTAGAAGATGAAAATCATAACGGATAACGCTGATAGTTACATTAACAGATGACTTCAAATGACGAGACGAAAATCCTATGCTCCATGGTACACTTATTAACTCATTGATACCTATGACACATATTCTAAACCATTAGCTTTGATACCATCTCTATCATGATCCACTTTTGGGCCACGACTATCCTAGGGCACGGGTAGAGCTAAGGTCACCGAAAACCCGTAGAACCCATGAACAATCCAGTTATCAATCATTCAATCAATCTTAATTCATTCATCAATGCTTAAATTCCATTTATTACTTATAAATTTTACAGAAATTTTGCCAGAGTTTCCTTTGAAATTTTAATGTTATTCCAGACCCAAAATCGGGTCTTTCATAAATTACACTGCCTGCACTAAAATTATTTTTACACTCCTAATAATTTGTCATTCTTATGCCCTCAACTTCACAATTTACACATACATACATGGCACTTCTAAAATCTCTTGTAAAACATATAAATTTCATTTTAGTATTTTTAGTATCACTGTCTTTATCACTTTATTATCATTGACATTGTCAATCATTATGCATTACACATTATATTTTGAATGCCACTGAAACATTAGATATTTCAAAATTTATACATCATTATAGTACTCAATCATCTAATTATACACAGTACCATAGAGCTCTATGAGTTGACACTTATAACCTTTAGAGAATAATATTCTACCTCGATGTACTTAACATCCCAAGTCAGAAAAGAAATTAACTTAGAATCAGCTTCCTCTTATCTCATCCTTGTAAAAATTATAAACCACTATTTGGTGAGTATAAAATACTCAGTGAGCATGTATACATCGTTAAACAGGTGATATAATCTTATGATAACAAAATATATCAATGGTAAGCAATAAAATATAAGTTTGGAATAAATGAACAGGTGAACAATACTCATATCATGTAGATAAGATAAAGATAAGACAAATAAAGGGTCATGAAATACGTAGACTATGTGTAATCACATAGTCAATCTCATATCAATAAACATAAGACTGATCAGGTCTTATGGCTAGGACCAATAACCCTTCCCAGCTAGGGTATCACGTATAGTCAATGTGCACATTACCGACGGTATGTATCCACTACCCCGTCAGTGAGGCAGCTCTATCAAATCTCATGTAAATAGGCCAATGGAAATCAATAACAATATCCAATATTCATTAGGAACATTATGGTACAATGGCTTTCGATCGATACATATAGGTTTACTTATCAATTAGTACACAAAAGGCATTTCAATTTCAATAGCAATCAATGAATATGAATAAATTTCAATTTTTAGGAAGATTAAATAATGATCAACAATAACAAGTGGAATTTAATCAAAAATAAAACATGTTCATTGGATCAACATATCATGGCATGAATATGATGTATACATTACTCACCTTAGCTTATGATTTAAACATTTTTCCTTTTTCCTTTATCCTTGATTCCTTGTCTTATCTCTTATGTTACCCATCATGTCTCTTATTCATTCTTGACTCTACATATCCAATTAATTTCCATTTAGATACTATTTAACATAAACTTACATTACTTATATTTATATTAAAGAAAATTCCTCCAATTTCCATGTTACTAGGGTTTTTCTATGCAAAATTCTTTACTAGCAACCTGTATTCCATTACCCATATCTCTCTCAAAAATTATCCAATTTCTTCAATTCTTATTCCTAATTAAACTTAACATATAAGGTTCTAACATATCCAAATTTCACATTAAACTCATTACTACACAATTTATGGTGTTAATTTAAACTTATTGTTATAACCAGTCCTGCTGCCTGCATTCTGCCTACAAATCTTATTCTAGCAAATACTATTCTTTTGCCAATAACTCAATCAATAATTAACAAATTACTATAATTCATTTTCCTATTGAAAATAGACACATAAAATTATAACATATATAAATTTTGGAATTTTTGAATCACTAAACAATTATTAGTGAATTTCTAAAGTTAAACTACTGCCCTGAAATCTTTATCCAAATAGACCCTATTTCCATACCTATAATTAATTCCATGCTCATAAAATTACAAAAAAATTTTATAATAATTTATATACCACATAAATGAACATCTTTCATGTTTAACACTTTCTCTAATTCAGAATTTAAGGCCCTTATATTAATAGAAATCTATAACCTATGTTCTGTTAAATAGTCAATTCAGGCAGTCTATACTTATGACCTAATATCTCATAAACCACAAATTAAATAGAAAAAATTTTTAAAATATTATAGATAAGACATAAATGAACACTTTTCATGTTGAATACTTCTTCTAATTCTGTCTCTAAAAGTCTGTACAATAAAAACACAGTAGCATTTTTTAGAAAACCTAATTCCAGATCAGTCACAATTTTTACCAAATAACTCTTCCCTCACTTCGAATTTTCCAAATTCCTTTAACAGACATCTAATTAACATATTTATATACAACTTTCAGGCTTTAACCATCTTCAAATTTAGTCATTAGAATTTTAAAATATTAGCCAAAATTACTATCTCAAATCAGATTTCAGAAACTATATTAACCCTAGCACATTCTTTGCATTTTTAACTTAAATCAATTAATTTACTACTTCATTAAACCATAACTTACATAAATTCAATTAAAATAATAAGTTTAAGAATAATAACTCAAATCAAAATACTTGAATACCACTTTCTTTTTGCTACACCAAAAGCTTGAACACAATTTTTCTATCTTATTTTCTTTATAAAGCTTCTTCCTTCTTCAATTTCCTATCTATTTTTGGTTGATTCTTTGGAAAGGTTGGAAGACTTATTTCTATGGTATTTTCCTTCTTATGGTTCGACCACCACCTTTTCCATTTCCTATTTCCATTCTCTTCTTATATGTACAAAGCCAAACTAAAATAAAATGAAGATAAAATAATAGAATTTTCTAGATTGTTGGTGATTTGTCACCTTTTCAATTAATTAATAAATCAATTAATCATTTTCTATCAAAAATTTCATTCTCTCACAATCATATCCGGCCACTTAGCTCCATTTTTAGAAAGGGTGGGTCCCACAACTTTGTTTAATTGCACTTTAACCTAAAATTTTTCTTATTTATATTTTTGACCCCAAAACTTTCTGTAATTTATTCTGTCTATTCTGTTTAGATTCAACCTCAAGTGTGGGGAGTGAAATATCTTATTTTAAGTTGTTTTATTATTTAAAAATAGTTTTGGATTATTTATGGATCCCAAACAGTGGATTTCCATAATTACCTTCAAAGTTGTCTTTATTTATAATTTTGCCATTACTCTTATTTCTTGTATTCCAAAATATTTTTCAACTCTTTCTTTTTACCATAATTTTATATAAAATTAACTTATTTAATCCCCCCAGTTTTGGATCAGAAATTCTTAAATTAGCCGGACTGCTATTTCTCCGGCAGTGTAATTAACATCGGTACTTTCTGGGATAGTACCTCAAAAGTGGCCCAGTTGAGGCTCAAAAAATCTTGAATATTACTCTCTATCATTCTCTGTATATTTTCATAATCGATTAAGTCTATTCATACTTCCATTAATATTATATTTGTTACTATAGTAAGTTATATCTATACAGTCTTCTATACTTTCTCACTATCCATTATTCTATCTACTGGGATATTACAATTTCTCACCCATTTTCCTTCAAATTTGTTAAGGAAAATCAATGGAAACTTGAATTAAACCACATATTTTCCATCTTCCATCCATTTACTACCTTGAAAATCAAAGAATTTCAAGAGCCAAGCACCTTGGAATTTTTGGCCAAATCTTTAATTTGAGGTAAATTATTGTTTTGTTTGATTTTATGGTTGATTTAGGTATTATAGATGTTAATTAGAATGGGTAATGAGTTTAATTTCATCAATTGATGCATATGGTATTTTCCCCAATTTTTCAAACCCTAAACCTAAGTTGTATGAAATGGCTATGTAAAATTGGATTAGTTTATGTAAATTGAGTTTAGAATATGTTAATTAGAAGTTAATTAATGGATTATTTATGGTTGGTTTGATGTAGAAAATCAAATTGAGGAAGTTTGCCATTTTTGCCTACTTTGATGAATTGGAGGCAAATCAATTTTGGTGGCTTGTTTGGAGTGTTAGGTGAGTCTTTTATGCATCCTTTATCATGTGCCTTGTTTTCCCTTAGTTTTCCTATGCCTTTTTTAATCCTTTGTATATTGTTTATTGTTGTGTTTATAATGCCTATGGAATTGCCTATAATGTGTGTTGTTGTTGATAATTGGAGCAATGATGGAGTTGCACCTAAACCTTATCAAATTGTCCACCCAAAGTTACCCACCAAGTATTTGTCAAAATGCCTAGCTCAAAAATCCATAGGCCAACCATTTGAATGCCATTATCGCCAGCGACAATGGCATGCCAATTATGTCAACCTTTTGTTCATATATGACCAACTTATATTACATCCATTGTTGGTTGTCAAACCCTTGGTCATTGTATAATCACTTGTTATTGCTATTCCTTTGGTTATGTTTCTCCTTGAATTCATTAATGATGAATTATTGATACTTGGTGATACCATTATTATGCAATGGTATCTATTAACTTTTTTCTTGTTTCTATTATTTCCGATGTGATTTGATAGAGCTGCCACTCTAACAGGGTAGTGAGTACATACTGTCTACATTGTGCACATTGTATTATTATGCCCTAGCTGGGAAAAGTTATCAGTCCTAGCCATAAGACCTGATATGTCTTATGTTTATTGATATGAGATTGATATATGTTAGACACATATTCTATGTATTTCATGGCCCTATATCTATCTTGTCCATGTGATTACTGACTTTACAGTCACTTACAGTCACCTTTTGTACTTGATTATGTATCCTGTTATCTCTTTAGCAGATTGATTTATTTATCTCTTCTGCCTATTTCTTATTGATATTCCAGTACATACTTATTGTCGATGCATATTAGATTCATTGAGTATCTTATATACTCACCCTCTCATTGTTTCGTATCTCCAGGTGTAGAGTAGGAGGCAGATATCCCAGCATTTTGACTCTCTGTGGATTTTGTAGTATTTTATTATCAGTGTAATTATATAAACACTGTATTATTTTTGTATATTCATATCCTAGCTGCTTCATGGGTTGTATGGTATAATTAGTTTATGAACATGTATGTATGGTTTATATTGGAGTTTAATTAATGATATGATATGATATGATGAATGCTACAACCAATTGCAGTATGATTTACAGATGCATTACAGATTGAAAGAATGAATAGTAATTAGGTAACCGAATATTAAATTGATGGTAATAGTTGATCACATGTGATACTGGATTCTACGAGTGTCGGTTGCCTCTAGCATCTCCCGTATCCTAGGACCGTCGTATCCCGAGAACGGGTCATGACATTTCTCGATTTTAGCAGAAGTTCCAAGAAGCTATGAATACACAGCTATGATTCGGTACAACAGTCTATCCACAAACTGATGGACAATCAGAGTGAACGATACAGACACTAAAGGAGATGTTAAGATTATGTGTTATGGAATTTAAAGGAAATGGGGATCAATATTTGTTATTGATTGAATTTTCATATAACAACAATATCATTCTTTTATTGGAATGATCCCATATAAGACACTTCATGGTAGAAAATGTTGGTCTCCGATATGTTGGATGGAACCAGGTAAGAAATAGTTAGAAGGTCCAGAGTTGATAAAAAAAGACAATGGAAAAGATGTCAATTATCAAAGAACGAATGAAAACTGCTTTTAGCAAACCCGAAAAGAAAGGATACTTATTTTGCTATTGGTAACCACATTTTTCTTAAGATTTCACCTATGGAAAGTGTTATGAGATTTGGCAAGAAAGGAAAATTGTCCCCGAGATACATGGGATCATTTGAGGTATTTGAAAGGATTGACAATGTAGCTTAAAGATTGGCTCTTCCTTCTAAGTTGAGCCATGTTTATCTAGTATTCCTCATTTTGATGCTATGAAGTATGTGCCAGACCTATCACATGTATTGAAAGTACAAGATATTGATGTTAATGAAGAATTATCATATGAATAAGTGCCAATAGAAATTATAGATCGATAAGTTCGTCAGTTACGAAATAAAAAGGATTTTAATGGAAAAAGAGTATTGTGAAGGAATCAGATTATGGAGGAGTGTACATGGGAGAAGAATAAAACATGAAAGCCAAGTATCTATTCTTGTTCCAATATTGAGATACATATTTATTTTTAAATTCGAGGACGAATTTATTTGATGGGGATAGAATGTAATACCCTAGAAAAACCTACCTTAATTGAACAGTTATATAATTAGTTATTAGTCGGAGATCATTGAAATGACTAAAGTTAATTTTTGGGACACGGTTAGAATGCATATGAGATACTTTCCCGGAAAATGTCAGTGTTAATAACACTGCAGGGAAAATAGTAGTCCGATCGACTGAAAAATTTCTGAGTTAGACTAGGGGGTAAAGAATCACATAAATATATGTGAAATTATGGTGAAAGGAAAGATGTGAAAATGTTTAGGAACACTGAAAAAAAGTAAGTGATGGCAAAATCATAAATAAGGTGAACTTTAAGGGAATAGTGGAAAACCGACCGTCTGAGTTTCAGAATGGCTCTGAAACTATTTTTATAATAAAGTATAAATAAAAATAAGCTATTTGAATTCCAACTTTGGAATCCAATTCTCAACAGAATGGTCAGAATAAATTATAGAAGGAAATATGGCAAAAGTATGATTATTGGAAAGTTTAAGGACCTAAATACAATTTGCAAATTTTGACTTACTATATAAGCATGCCTTATGAATTTTTTGGCCATTTTCTTCTTCTTCTCCATTGCTTGGCCGAATTCTTCTCTTCATTTTCTCCACCAAATTTCTTGAAAAATCAAAGAGAAAACTTGAATCAAACCTTTGATCCATTGATTTCCAACCTTGGTTAGCTTAGAAAATCAAGAAATTTCAAGAATGGAAGGTTAGCAAATTTCGGCCAAATCTTCACTTTGAGGTAATGATGTGATTTGTTTAGTTTGATGCTTAATTTATATGTTTTAGATGTTAATTAGAATGTGTTTAGTGTTTAATTGCATCGATTGATGCATTTGATAGGTTTTCCCTAAATATAAATCTCTAAATTGAAGTTGTAAGAGATGAATCTTTTAATTAGTGTTAGTTAATATTAATTGAGGTTAGATTATGCTAATTGATGACTAATATATGGATTATATGTGATTGAATGGATGTAGAGATCAAAGAATTGGAAAGTTGTCATTTTTGCCTACTTTGAAGACTTTGGTGGCAAAGTGTGAAATTCAAGTGATTTGAAATGATAGGTGAGTTTAATATGCATCATTTGTCATGCTAAATGTATTGAATTGAATTATGGAAACCAACCATGAAAGCCATGTTTTGGCCAAAAGCCATTAAGGTATTTTTTGCCTATGTTTATGCCTTGGTTTTCCTTGGTTTTCCATGCCTTTTTTATCCTTTGTATATTGTTTATTGTTGAAAAGCAAATACCTATTGAATAACCTACATTTTGTACTTGTTGATTGATATTGGGGCAATTTCAATGTTGCACCAAAACCTTGCCAAAATGTCTATTGAATATTGCACACAAAGTGTTCGATGAAATGCCTAGTTCAAATTCATAGGCCTACCATTGATTTCATCCGTAGGCCTATCATTTGAATACCATCATTGCCAGCAACATTGGCATGCCAATTGAGCCAACTTCTTGACTTGATTTGTCCAACTTTTGATTCATTCCAATATTAATTGCTAATCGTAATACCATTATTAATTGCTTCTTATATTGCTTATCCATTGCTATATTGCAGTCTCGTTTGATTAAATTCACGAGTTACTGCTACTTGATGAGATTGATATTGTATATTGATATCTATTGATTTGTTCCATGTTCTTATTGATTCCGATGAGATTTGACAGAGTTGCCTCTCCGACAGGGTAGTGGGTACATACTGTCGGCAATGTGCACATTGTATAATGATACCCTAGCTGGGAAGGGTTAACGGTCCTAGCCATAAGACTTGATCAGTCTTATATTTATTGATATGAGATTGATATGTGTTTGACACATATGATAAATGAGTTTCATGGCCCTATATCTATCCTATCTATCTTATCTATCATATTTACATGATATATATTCCATTGACTTGATTACAGTTCCATTGTACTGTTTACTGATTCTGCAGTCATATACTGTATTCTGATATTGATGTGCATATTATTATTCATTGAATATCTACCTATTGTTATTGATATCTGAGCCATTGTCTTTGGTCGATACATATTAGATTCACTGAGTAATCATTAGTCACCCTCTCATTGTTTTCCTTTCCAAGTGCAAAGTAGAGGCAGATTCCTGGCTTTTGTTCCTCCAAGGAATTCTGCAGTATTGTATAGACAGTGTAATTATTTAAATATTATATCTTTATATATGTGTATTAGATGCTCCACAGGTATTGTATAATGGTATAAACAGATCATATATGTAATACCCTAGAAAGTTATAACTCACATGCATGAATTAATTCTCAATTTGTGGTTCATTAGTCTTGAAATGATAAGAATTATTTTAGAGACACAGTTAGAAAGCGAACTTGATACTTTTCCGGAAAGCGGCGGCATCTGGAATACTGCCCAGAAATGAGCTGTCCGGTCAACATAAGAATTTCTGAAGTTGACCTGGGGGTAAAAGATCACCATAATTTATGTATAATTTTGGTAAAAATAAAGAAGTGAAAATCATTTAGGAACACTGAAAAAGTAACTAATAGCAAAATGGTAAATATAAGGAAGTTTAAGGTGAATAGTGGAAATTGGTCGGTCGGGGTTACATAATGACTCCAGAACTATTTTTATAAATAAGTACAAATTAAAATAAGCCTATTGACTCCCTACTCTGATATCTAAATCTTAACAGAATTAACAGAATAAATTACAAAAGATTTTGGACTAAAGTGTGATGGATGGAAGTTCAGAGAGTTATTTGTAATTTTCCATATAGATTTTTCTATATATTTCATACTTAGAAAATTTGATCATTCTTCTTCTTCTTCACCTTGCTTGGCCGAACCATAGTTCCATCCCTTCTTCTTCCATTTCTTCTTCATTTCTTCACCAAATCCTTAGAAAATTGATGGAAAAGTTGAGTTTTCATCTAGCTTAACATATTTCCATCATCAATTTATAGAAAGGAGCTAAGGATTTCAAGGAGTTTGGAGGCAAAGATTTCATCCATTCTTCAAAGTTGAGGTAAGAATGAGTTTTGTTTGATTTTATTGCTTATTTAGATGTTATTTAGGTTGAATTAGATGGGTTTATAATTAATTTGCATCAATTGATGCTATTTGTTAGAAATCCCTATTTTAGTTGGCTAAATTGAAGTTCTAAGAAATGAGTTGATGATTTAGATTTTGTTTATGTTAATTGATGTTAGAATTAGTCAATTGGATGTGAATAGGTAACTAATTGATGGATTGTTTGATGTAGAATTGAAATTTGGACAAAGTTGCTCTATATAGCCCATTTGGTGATTTGTGGTGAAATTGGCTTGTTCAAAGGAATTTGAATATTTAGGTAAGTCTATACAGCATCCTAAAACATTACTAAAAGATTGAATTGTTGTTTGGAAACCTATGGAAAAATTCCATGTTTGGCCGAACCCTAAGTCACTATTCATCCCTTTGATTTTGCTTGGTTTTTGCTTGATTTTCCCATGCCATTTGATCCCATTTTGATAATGTTTAATTGTGTTTCTTTGATGCCTATACCTTTGTTGACAATGTGACTTTGTGTTGATTGAATTGGGCAAGTCAAGTTTGCACCTAAACCTAACCTATTGGCTTGCCATTGTATGCCCACCATGTGTTTGATGAAATACCTAGTTCATTTGCCTTTAATCTGTTGGTTTGTCTTCCATAGGCCTACCATTTGAATGCCATTGTCACCAGCGACGTTGGCATGCCAATTGACCTACCATTTACCGCTACTGAACCAACTTTTGTTCCATGACTTTCTTAATTGCCAAAACAATTACCATTGATTGTATGTTATCTATAACATTGCCATTGTTCTTATTGATAACTGAATTGACTGATATTGAACTGATTGATATTGGACTGATTGATTGTTGGATGTCATTGTTGCATAATGGTATCCCTCGTTATATTGACCCTATATGGCTTGACAGAGCTGCCGATCCGATAGAGTAGTGGGGAAATATTGTCGTCGATGTGCACATTGTATTACTGATGCCCTAGCTGGGAGGGGCTATGGTCCTGGCCATAGGGTCTGATCAGCCTTATGCTCACTGATAAAGATATGTTACTAGAGACCTATATGGTCCATACGGATTACTGGAGATTATATGAATTCTTTTCTTGTAGTCCATCCCTTTATCTGTCTTCCTATATGATACCGAGCCTGTACTTTATTCTTTGGCTATACTGTAACCCATTACAGATTATGTTTACTGTTATTCGACTTATTGATACTATTGTTTCATTGCTACCTACTGTTTTATTGATGATGCATGTAGATTCACTGAGTATCATCTATACTCACCCTTTTATTTGTTTACCCATTTCAGGAGAGGAGTAGAGTGTAGATTCCTATCTTCTGTCATCCGAGGAAATCTGCAGTCAGTTAT
>CANXYC010213673.1:0-15272 GCA_948193065.1 Aleurites moluccanus | reverse complement strand
TCAGCATTTTCGTAATTAATTGGGTTATATTTGATTGTTGCATATCATTTAGGTTGTCATTTGGGTTCTACGCGGTACTGGTCGCTTATGCATCACCCGTACCCTAGGACCGTCACGACTTCCGAGATAGGTCGTGACAGTGCCTTTCTTACATATTTTGGATTTTTGTCCTTAAAGGCCTATATTTCATTTGCGTGACCTTTTATCTCCATTTAGTCAAGTACTCAAGAAAAGTTTCATTGTATTTTTGACGTGTGGTTTCCAAATCAAGTAGAATAATCTCAATTTATGTGTTATAGGAATACTGCTTAATGAAGCTTTCAACCAATTCTCTCCAATCCATCATGACATTTTGATCCAAATTATACTACCAATACATAGTAGCTCTTGTTAAGGAAAAGACAAAGAACTTGGTGATATAGGCCTTATATAATCCAGTGATTCCTATAATAGTAACATACTACCTTAAGTGCAACCTTGGACCTCTAGTGCCATCAAACTTTTGCAAATTTGGCATTTTAGAACTTGGAGGAAATTTTTCCCAACCATGATGTCAAGTTCTTCTACATCATAAGACTTTCCAAGCACATTTCATTTAAGCATAATTTGTATCTTCTTAATTTGTTTAGCTAATGCTTTGTAGTTATCAATTTGAGAAGATTCCAAGGGCTCCTCTGTGATCACCTTTCCCTTAGCCTTATGATCTCCTTTAAATTGATTGTCAAGCTTATCATAAAACTCTTCATCTTGGATAGACTTGCTATTAGAAGTAGCTCCCTTAGTGTCATTAGCTTCCTTTTTTTGCATTCAAGGTCTTTCTAATTGTTTTCTCTATATCATCCATCTATAAATTGATGCTTTCCTATTATTGGTTGCTCAAGTTCCAATTATCCCTCTTATCTCTTTCCTAAGATTGGTTTAAAAAAGGATAGTTTTCTTTTAGAGCAATGATGGTTAGGTAACAAAATGCTAATGTGATGCATGAATATATGTACGTATGAATGTTTAATGCATGATCTAATGTAACATCTCCATTTGATTTTATTCAAAGTACTTAATCAATAAACACCTTGAATTAATATAACTAAAGGAAGATGAATCCTTTCAAATAATCATAAATAATCTTGAAGCATACTTTGAGCACTTGTTATTAACTAGCCTTCATAGATTTTCTTGCTAAATATTTTATCTCTTTCCTTAGTTTTTGCCTAGGACCCCTTTACAAGAATCCTATCAAGGTATCATCATTTTTCATTTTTCATTTATTATTGATTCTTTTTTTTTTCTTGTTTCTTACAACTCACTTCAAATGCTAAAGCATATGCAATGATATGATAGGAAATTTGCAACTTTATTTAATGATAAGATAAGGGAAACTTTGTCTTACTAAATCAAACTTCCAAAGATTAATCATAAAAAGAGTTGCATCCTTGGAGTTTTAACACTAGTTGGAAACTATAGTTCTTAAGACCAAAATTCAAGTAAAATGGAAAATTGCTCTAACATACTTTTTCATTCTTAAGACCCTTCAAAATGTGCTTCATAGTCATTTTTGTACGTTATGTATCTTAGTGAAGGATGAGCTAGGTTTAGGCTAGGAAATTGTCATTGTTAATAAGGTCTTGAATTTCATGCTTAAGCCTCCTACATTGATGTGTGTGATGGCCAACAACATAGTGGAATTGACAGTATGCATTAAGGTTAAAGTTATGTGGCAAAAGATCAGGTAAAAGCTTTGGGTCCAAAGGTTGCAGAAGGTCTTTCTCTTGAAAATTTTCAAGGATTTTGGTCATTATTCTTTTAATGGGGTGAATTTTCTTATTTGTTGTATGATGGGCATCTCATTATCATGTCTTGTGATGACATCTTCCTTCTTAGTACAAGACTTGACTTCCTTTTATGTCACTTGATTTAAGCCTTTAGAGATGGATTAACTTAGGCCTTGAGTTCATGTAGATAAACCCCATCACATCATGAATAGTAGCCTTACTCCTTTAAATGGTTCATTTCAAATTTCACTGCCTTCTTAACTATTTCCTCTATTTCCCTTTCCAAGGCTTATTGACTTAGGTTCAAATCTAGACAATTGGAGATGTTTCCTACATGGCTAAAAAAGATCGTGTGTTATGTAAGATGCATGATGTATGATTTACAACAATACATAACACAATAAGGCAAACAATCCATTCATTCATTTATTCATCCATCCATAATCAAAGACATGCAATGGGTCATGCCTCCACCCTTATTCCTCCCACATAGTCTTTACATCTTCTTGGGTATTGGGCTTTAGCAAAATATTTGATCCATGGGAATATTTTCTCTTTTCATATAGTGAACATATAAAGTTGATCCAAAAGAACAGGCTATACAAGACTTATGACATTTTAACTTTTGCATGATGGAAAGTAGAATGTCACCATATGTATTTACAAAGCTTATACATCAAGATAATTTTAGATCACAAATGCAAATTATTATGGACATCCTAAGAAAAATTATTAGGCCACTACATGGGCTTAAGATTTAACGGTCCTTGCGAACAAGGATATGAAAATATGTCTCCCAAAGTGGTAGAGTGGAGCACTTTTGGTACAAGCAATCGGGCATTATCCCTTCCATATGGTACAATAAAAGTTCACAAATGGTGGTTGGCCATACAATAAACAATAGGTGGAATGAAACTATTGCATTTATTGTAGATTTCTATCTACGGTAAAATAAGGACTTGTTACTTTATACATTGTGTATGAAGTGTTCAGTGATGTAGCAAAAAGTATATTGAAGTTCTCAACCATTAAAATTGTTGGCTAATGGAATCAATTTTTATATGTTCGTAATGGAGCCGCCAGACTATAGTGTCTTTTATAGCGACATTTCGATTTTGTTAGGCTCATAGCTTTAGGGAAGATCATATAGATAAACCAAACCAGAGAAAAGGAGTCGCCACTCGATTTTTTAATTATTACTGATACCATGTTTGCAATGCATTTTCTTCCTCTAGAAAATGAGTGACAATTGAATCCTGGAAGAGCACCAGACAACCTTACTTAGAGAGCCAAGTAAGGAAATTAGGTATGGATTAAGGAAGGTGTTACGTACCCCAACCTGCCTGACCATCACAACCAACTTTCACTTAAGCTAAATATTTTAATAAAAGAGAACTTGGATATACTTTTAATGAATAAAAAGTTTATTTATACAACATTACATAAGATATATAAATAAAAAGAATAAATACTTCACACAAAGGAAACACACACTAACCCTAAATAAATGGAAGGAGAAATGAGCCTATCAAGCAACCTAGCAAATAAGTGCATAATCCATTAAATTTTCACACATACATACATCTAGCAACCTAATAAAGAAAGGAGAGGATAAATGATTTACAATCTTATAAACTTATAAAGGCCTATACTAAAGAAAAGGAAGGAGAATTGATTTATAACCCATCAATTGATATAAAAATCTATACTAAAGAAAAAGGGAAAGAGAAATGATCTTTTGATTGCTTAAGTATTATGATGGCATTAGCTTGATTTTGGGCCTAAATGTATATAGGCTCATTTTCCTTAGCAAATGATTGACCTTATTATTCTCATAATATTCACTTTTCCAAGGGGATTCCTACATAGTTAGTCTTAACAAGAAAACATAAATACAATGTACATGGCAAGTGGCAAACAAACTTAAATATACTATTTATGCTTTCATCAATTTATCCTATATGCATGCAATTTACTCAAGATATGAAATAAAAACAATAGCTAATTAACATGGTTTGATATTATAACTTTAATTTGAAAGCAATTAAAGCATACTAACATTATTACATAAGCAAAACATGTGATATCACATGTTTTAACATTGAAACAAGTTATTTATTATAACAAATTCAATATGGTAGTAGCTAATCATCATGAATATGCTCATACGAAAGCAATTAAATATCATTCGATTGAGTAGATATACTACTCATATTGTACCTACAGAGGCAGATCTGATTAGTAGGTTTCGGAGGGGTTTGCATGCTGCACTCCATAATGCTTTGTTGGCTACAGAGTTCACTTCATTGACTATAGTGATTGATAAAGCCACATAGATGGAGGAGAAATACATGACTGAGAGGGCAAAGAGGGACCAGAAGAGGAAAGGGGGTCCCGGATCACAGATTAGGAGGGGGGAGAGTAGCTCCCATCCTAGGCAGGTAGAGCCAGTACCTAGGTTTGAGCAGAGATCTCCAGTCAATAGTCAAAGAAGGAGATTACAGAGTAGGGAACAACCAGTAGTTCAGTCAGCACCTGCTTACTCTTAGGGTTCTTCGAGGCCAGTTACACAAGCACCCAACATTCCTACTTGTGGGTTTTATGGTCGGAGAAATGGAAGGGAGTGTTGGAGACAGACTAGTGCTTGTTTGAGGTGTGGCTAGCAGGGCCATTATGCTAACACTTGTCCATTAAGGGCTGATCAGCAGCCTTCTATCACAGTTTCTCAGCCAGTGGTACAAGCTAGTCAGAATATGGGTAGAGAGGCTACAGGCAGAGGCAGAGACAGGGGAGGACAAGCTCCTAGTGGTAGTCAGGCTCCAGCTGGTAGGGGTCAGGGCAGAGTGTTTGCTATCAACACCCAGGATGCTCAGAGAGCAGACAACGTGGTTACAGGTACCATCTTGATTCAGAATGAGATTGCTGATGCCTTATTCGATTCTGGTGCTACTTATTCTTTTGTGTCACCACATTTTGCACCTAAATTGAATAAGGAGAGGATATTATTAGATGTACCATTGATGATTGCTACTCCCATGGGTGATAGTGTGGATATTGATTATTACTACCCTGATTGCATTATTGAGATTGATGATCATATGCTGCGTGCTGATTTGATTGAGTTGCCTGTACTAGAGTTAGACGTTATTTTGGGTATGGACTGGTTGACAAGGCACCGGGCAGTTATAGACTGTTATTGGAAGAGAGTTAGATTTCAGCCTGAGGGGCAGCCAGAGTTTGAGTTTCAGGGTGACATTCGGGAGTTTCGAGTTAACCTGATTTCTGCTATCTAGGCCAGGAGGATGATTGGAAAAGGTTGTTCAGCCTATTTGGCACATGTAGTGGATGTACAGAGATCTTCTGTACAGTTGGATCAGATACCGGTAGTTCAAGAGTTTCCTGACGTACTTCCTGAGGAGTTGCCAGGATTGCTCCCTGACAGGGAGATAGAGTTTAAGATTGAGGTGCATACAGGCACAGACCTGATATCTATTCCACCATACAGAATGGCTCCAGCAGAACTGAAGGAATTGAAGATACAGTTACAGGAGCTATTGGATAGAAGATTCATCAGACCGAGTAGTTCTCCTTGGGGTGCGTCGATATTGTTTATGAGAAAGAAAGATGGCTAATTGAGGATGTGTATAGATTATAGACAGCTGAACAAAGTCACAGTGAAGAACAAGTATTCGTTGTCTCAGATAGATGACTTATTTGATCAGCTGCAAGGGGCTAGCCATTTTTCGAAGATAGATTTGAGGTCTGGGTATCATCAGTTGAAGATTAAGCAGAGTGATATACCTAAGACTACTTTCAGGACCCGCTATAGACATTATGAGTTTTTGGTGTTGCCATTCGGGTTGACCAATGCACCTGCTACTTTCATGGATCTTATGAACAGGGTGTTCAGGTCTTATTTGGATAAGTTTGTCATTGTATTCATTGATGACATACTTATTTATTCCAGGACTGAGGAGGAGCACGTGGAGCATTTGAGGATCATTTTACAGACACTTCGGGAGCATTGGTTGTATGCTAAGCTATCTAAATGCCAGTTATGGTTAACTGAAGTGTGCTTCCTTAGTCATGTGATATGCAAGGATGAGATTAAGGTGGATCCTCAGAAGATAGAGGCGGTTGCTAATTGGCCACAGCCTACCAGTGTTTCAGAGGTTCATAATTTTCTGGGTATGGCTGGATATTATAGGAGGTTTATGAAGGATTTCTCCCGGATTGCAGCTCCATTGACTAGACTGATAAGGAAACAGGAGCGGTATGTCTGGACGGATGAGTGTGACCATAGCTTCCAGACTTTGAAATATTGTCTCACCAGTGCTCCTATGTTGGCATTACCAGTTGAGGGAGAGAAATTCACGGTGTATTATGATGCTTCAGGGATTGGTCTGGGGTGTGTGTTGATGTAGATTGGTAGGATAATTGCTTATGCTTCTTGTCAGTTAAAGAAGCATGAAGAAAATTATCCGACTCATGACTTAGAGATGACAGCTATGATCTTTGCCTTGAAGATTTAGAGACATTATTTATATGGATCGAAATGTGAGATATATACTGATCATAAGAGTTTACAGTATATATTTCAGCAGAAGGATCTGAATCTTAGGCAGCGTAGATGGGTGGAGCTTTTTAAGGATTATGACTGCGAGATTCTTTATCACCCAGGGAAGGCCAATATAGTGGTGGATGCTTTTAGTAGGAAATCTATGGGCAGTTTAGCTCATATAGTGATTGGCAGGAGGCCATTGATCAGAGATATGAGAGAGTTAGCAGATATGGGAGTGGAGTTGGAGTTGGGATCTCAGGATAGGAACCAGGCTCTGATAGCCCAATTTCGAGTGAAGTCACTGTTGATTGATGATATTAAAATGGCACAGGACAAGGATCCTTATCTACTAAAGCTCAAGGGAGAGGTACAAAATGGGAGGATGACAGAGTTCATAGTAGAGGATGGGATACTGAGATGTGGGAAGCGCATATGTGTACCAGATTTTGATGGGCTACGAGATCGGATCATGAGAGAGGCTCATTATTCTGCATACAGTGTACATCCAGGGATTTCCAAGATGTACCATGATCTGAGAGATGTGTATTGGTGGCCAGGGATGAAGAAAGATGTAGCTCAGTTTGTGTCTAAATGCTTAGCCTATAAGCAGGTTAAGTTTGAGCATCAGAAGCCATCAGGGCTACTTCAGGAGATTGAGTTGCCAGAGTGAAAATGGAAACAGGTGACTATGGATTTTATAGTTGGTCTACCGAGGACTTCGAGGGGTTATGATTCTATTTGGGTGATTGTTGATCGTCTGATGAAGTCTGCTCATTTTTTGGAGCTTAAGACCAGCTATACGGCAGCTCAGTACACACAGTTGTATGTGGATAAGATTGTGCAGCTTCATAGAGTTCCTTTGATGATTATATCAGACAGGGGTACACAGTTTACATCTCAATTTTGGCAGAAATTTCAGGAGGCTATAGGTACCCAGTTACGGTTCAGTACAGCTTTCCATCCGCAGATTGATGGGCAGTCGGAGAGGACGATCCAGACTTTGGATGATATGTTGAGATTATGTGTTCTGGATTTCAAAGGTAACTGGGATTATTATCTGCCACTGATAGAGTTCTCCTACAACAACAATTTTTACTCTTCTATTGATATGGCTCCATTTGAAGCACTATATGGTAGAAAATGTAGATCTTCAGTATGTTGGGTGGAGCCAGGAGAGAAGCAGCTAGAGGGACCAGAATTGATCAGAGAGACTATGGAAAAGGTTCCTATGATCAGAGAGCAGATGAGGACTGCCTTCAGTAGAGAGAAGAGTTATGCTAATCCGAAGAGGAAGGATGTACATTTTGCAGTTGGTGATCATGTCTTCCTTAAGGTCTCACCGATGAGGGGTGTGATGAGATTTGGGAAGAGGGATAAGTTTTCACCAAGGTTTATAGGTCCATTTGAGATTCTCGAGAAGATTGGTAGTGTGACTTATAGATTGGCTCTTCCACCTAGTATGAGCCATGTACATCCAGTTTTCCATATGTCAATACTGTGGAAGTATATATCCAATCCATCGCACATTTTGGAGGTTCGGGATGTGGATCTCAGTGATGACTTATCTTATGAGGAGCTACCTGTGGACATTGTTGATCGACAGGTCAGGCAGCTTTGGAATAAGCAGATTCTGATGGTCAAAGTGCTTTGGAGGAATCAGTCCATGGAAGAGCGCACTTGGAAGAGTGAATAGGAGATGCAGAGCAGATATCCATTCCTGTTCCAGCAGTGAGGTATGTTTAATTTAAATTCGAGGACGAATTTATTTGTAGGAGGGTAGAATGTAATACCCTATAAATTTCTAACTCCTATGCATGAATTGATTCTCAGTTTGTGGTTCATTAGTCTTAAAATAATGGGAAATAATTTTAGAGACACAGTTAAAAAGCGAACTTGATACTTTTATGAGAAGCGGCGGTGTCGGGAACACTGCCGAGAAATTAGCAGTCCGGTCAACAGAAGAATTTCTAAAGTTGATCTGGGGGGTAAAAGATCACCATAATTTATGTTTAATTTTGGTAAAAATAAAGAAGTGAAAATTATTTAGGAACACTAAAAAAGTAACTAATGACATAATTATAAATAAATGGAAGTTAAAGGTGCATAGTGAAAATTGGTCGGTTGGGGTTACAGAATGACTTTGAAACTATTTTTATAAATAAGTATAAATTAAAATAAGCTTTTTGACTCCCCACTCTGATATCTAAATCTTTATAGAATTGATAGAATAAATTACAGAAGATTTTGGACCAAAGTGTAATGGACGGAAGTTCGGGGAGTTAGTTGTAATTTGCCAAATAGGATTTTCTATTTAATTTTTGCCTTAGCCATTTTAGCACATCTTCTTCTTTCTTCCTTTCATGGCTGAACCATGTTCTTCCTTTCTTCCAAATTAATTCTTCATCTTTTCATCAAAATTTCTAAGGAAAATTGATAGAAAACTAACAAATCAACTTAGCTTTTTTCATTTCCATCTTCAATTTGTAGAAAGGAGCTAAGGATTTCAAGGAGGAACAAAGGAAATTTTTTGGCCACTTTGTGTTCTTGAGGTAAGGATGTGATTTTCTTAGTTTAATTGATTATTTAGATGTTATTTAGGTTGAATTAGATGGGTTTGAAGTCAATTTGCATCAATTGATGCTAATTGATGGAAATCCCTAATTTGGTTGGTTAAATTGAAGTTGTAAGAAATGAGTTGATGATTTAGAATTTATTTATGTTAACTGATGTTAGAAATAGTCAATTGGATATGATTAGGTAACTAATTGATGAATTATTTGATGTAGAATTGAAAGTTGGACAAGGTTGCTCTATATAGCTCATTTGGTGATTTGTGGTGAAATTGGCTTGTGCAAAGGCTATTTGAAGCATTAGTGAGTTGTACATGCATCATTTGACATGCCGATAACATTGAATTGATGATTGGAACCTTGCCCTAAAATACCATGTTTGGCCGAATGGTGGGTACTATTCACATTGCCCATTTTCCTTTGATTTTTGCTTGAATTTCCATGCCATTTGATCCTATTTAGATGTTGTTTAATCTTGTTTCTTGAATGCCTATACCTTGTTTAACAATGTGACTTAGTGTTGATTGAATTGGGCAAGTCAAATTTGTACTATAACCTAACCAATTGGCTTGCCAAATTGTGCCCACCATGTGTTTGATGAAATGCCTAGTTCATTTGCCTTTGACCTATTGGTTTGTATTCCATAGGCCTACCATTTGAATGTCATTGTTGCCAGCAATATTGGCATGCCAATTGACTTACCATTTTCTACCACCGAACCAACTTTTGTTTCATGTCTTTCCTTATTGCCAAACCTATTACCATTGATTGTATATTGTCTATAACATTGCTATTGTTCATATTGATAACTGAACTGATTGATATTGGACTGATTGATTTATGAATGCCATTGTTGCTTATGGTATCCCTTGTTATTGACCCTTATATGGCTTGGCAGAGCTACCGATCCGACAGGGTAGTGGGGAAATACTGTCGGTGATGTGCACGTTGTATTACTGATACCCTAGCTAGGAGGGGTTATGGTCCTAGCCATAGGGCCTGATCATCCTTATGCTCACTGATACAGATATGATACTAGAGACCTACATGGTCCATACTGATACGGATTACTGGAGATTGCATGATTTCTTTTCATACAGTCCATCCCTTTATCTGTCTTTCCATATGATACCGAGCCTATATGATATTCTTTGGCTATACTGTACCCTGATATTGACTATGTATACTATTATTCTATTGACTGATTCCATTGCTTTATTGATGTATGGATGCATATAGATTCACTGAGTATCATCTATACTCACCATTTCATTGTTTACCCATTTCAGGAGAGGAGTAGGTTGCAAAATCCTATCATCTATCATCCGAGGATATTTGCAGACTGTTTGATGTATATTTTCTGATTTATGTACTATTATTTTGGTGTTCATTATCTAGCTGCTCCATGGGGTATGTATGGGTTAACTAGGAGATGAACATATGTATATATATATTGATGATGATATATTGAGTATATGATGATGCATGATATGATAATTTGAATGGTTACAGCCAATTACAGAATGATTACAGAATGCATGACAGAATAACAAAATGAATAATATATTGAGGTTTATAGATTGTGCACATGATACTGGGTTCTACAGTTTCCGATCGCCATTGGCATCTCCCGTGCCCTAGGACCATCGCGGTCCGGGAAACTGGGTCGTGACAATAACTCTATGACCTCCCTGTAAAGCAGGCTCCCGAGGAATCCCTACTGGCTGTATAGGAGCTGGTGGTGCTGGCATTGCCTTTAGTGCAACAGGTGGGGGCATTGCTGCTGGAACTGGTGGTGACGACATATTCTGACGCTCCTGCCTCAAATCTGCCAATTCCCTACATAACTCCATCGTCCCTCTCATCATCTCAACTCTCCAGGGATCATCACCCCTCTCTGTATCCTCTGTAGTTCATCGCGATCTAGACGGACCCTCTGAAACTGAATGCTCTCTGATTAAAGACTCATTAGAGGCTACCTTTGCCTCTCTGGTATCCTTGTCTCTATCGTTAGACATCTCTATAATCTGTCAAAAAAATAGAAAGCATACTCAGTATATTATAGAAATGTAGAATACTAACACATATTAGATGAACACAGCAAAGACGATACATGAATTCCTATGCTCCAGGGTTTACTTAATTCTACCCATTATTTACTTATTTACTATTCCTCTGTAATTCATGTACTATTCATATGTAACATAGAGCTTTGATGCCTGTAACCTAATGCTCTGATACCACCTCTATCATGACCCAATTCTGGATCGCGACGGTCCTAGGATGCAAGAGATGCCAATGGCGACCGGCACCCGTAGAACCTAGTATCACATGCAATTATCTATAGCCATCAATTAATTAATCAATTTACTTAGTTACTATTCATTCTGCAATTCTGTAAACTATCTGAAATTTTATGTTGTTGGCTGTAACATCCATCATAACATGTCATATCAATATTCATACATCATAATAAGTTATATACACATGTTTATAGTATAATTAACCCATACGTACCCCATGAAGCAGCTAAATTATGAACATCAAAATACTGTATTTAATATAATTACATTGCTATCAAAAGACTGCAGAAATCCACAAAGTGTTTGAAATTGGGATTCTGCTATCTACTCTATACCTGAAATGATAAACAAGGAAATAATGAGTATATAAGATACTTAGTGAATCTAATATGCATCGCCAATGAATATGGTTTGGATCAATAATCAATGGTAACAGAGGAAACAATTATGGCAATTTGTCAATATAATCAGATTACAGAATCAATAACAGAGAATGACAGAAAGGTCAATAATCATATCAACGGAATGGTATCATATGGTAAGACAGATATAGGGTCAGAACACATGTATACTATATGTAAACATACAGTCAATCTCATATCAATAAACATATGACTGATCAGGTCTTATGGCTAGGACCAATAACCCTTCCCAGCTAGGGTCTCAATAAACAATGTGCACATTGCCGACAGTATGTACCCACTACCTTGTCATAGCGGCAGCTCTGTCAAACCACATTAGGGTCAATACAAGTGTGAAACATATCATTAGATACCATTATACAACAATGGTATCACCAATAGCAATTATCTCAATATCAATCATTTCAAGTAACAATTTAATCAATGGAATAGCGATAAGAAATAGATAAGCAGTGGAAATTAGTTTGGTAAACAATAAAGGCATGGGACAAAGATTGGTTATACATAGGTAATTGGTAGGCACAATTTGGCATGTCAATGTCACTGGCGATAATGGCATTCAAATTGGTAGGCCAATGGATGAAGGAATGATAGGCCAATGACAATATAACTAGGCATTTCATCAAACATATGGTGGGCATTATGAAATGGACAAATTGGCATGGTTATGGTGCAACTCCAACATTGCCCCATTATTCAACAATCAACTCACAACCAAGGCAATACAATAGGCAATAGATATGCAACAATAAACATCATTTAAAGGATCAAATAGGCCAAGGAATACAAAGGAAAAATCAAACAAAATCAAAGGCATGAATAGTAGATTTAGGTTCGACCAAAACATGACTTTCAAGTATGATTTCCAATTTCAAATTTCAATGCTTAGGACATGATAAATGATGCATATTAAACACACCTAGCACTCCAAATTGTTTAGGAAAATTGATTTTCCACCAAATGCTTCAAAGGAGGCAAAAACCACAATTATGGCAATCTTTATTTTCTACAACAAATCAACCACATATAATTCATCCATTAGCCTCCAATTAACATATTCTAAGCTTAAATAACATAAACTAACACTAAATCATCAAGCCAAATCAAACAACTTCACTTTAGGGTTTGAAATGAGGGAAAAGGGTTCAATTGCATCAATTGATGCAATCAAACACCATACCCATCTAATTCAATCTCTAAATCATCTAAATAAACTATAAAACTAAACAAACTAATTGATTACCTCAAATGGAGATCTCCATCGAAATCTTCCTTCCAAAATCCCTTGAATTGTTTTATGATTTCAAGTGATAAATTGGTTAGAAATGGAAAAACAAAGCTTAATCTTAAGTTTTCTTTGATTTTTCTTAAGGAAATTAAGTTTGGAAGATGGAAGAAAATGGTGGGAGATGGCTCGGCCAACAATGGAAAGGAAGAAGAAGATAGCAAAATTTTCTAAGGCATTTCTTATATATTAAGTTAATAATGACAAATTATACTTTTGTCATTAAACTATCAAGTATTCATATTTTGACCCCAACTTATTCTGTAATTTATTCTGACAATTCTGTTGAGAATTAACTTTCAAAGTGGAGAATCAAAAGACTTATTTTCATTTATACTTAATTATAAAAATAATTTCAGAGTCATTCTGAAACTCAGACAAACCACTTTCCACTATACCCCTCAAAGTTTCATTTATTTACGATGTTGCCATCACTTACTTTTTCAGTGTTCCTAATCATTTTCACCTCTTTCTTTTTACCATAATTACACATGCATTTATGTGATCCTTTACCCCCTGGTTAGAATCAGAAATTCAATTGTTGCCCGGACTGCTATTTTCTCGGCAGTACTTCTGACACCAACGATTTCCGAAAAAGTATTCATTTTCTTTCTAACTGTGTATCTAAAATTCTTTCCAATCATTTCAATGTTTTTAAACCATAAACTGAGAATTAAATCATGCATTCAAGATGGGATTTCCTAGGGTATTATATTGTCACGACCCACTTTTGGGCCGCGACGGTCCTAGAGCACGGGTAGACCTAAGGTCACTGAAAACCCGTAGAACCCATCAACAATCCATTATTTAATCATTCAATCAATATTATCTCATTCATCAATACTTAATTCTCATTTATTGCTTATGAATTTTACATAAATTTTGCCAGAGTTTCCTTTGTAATTTTAATACTATTCCAGACCCAAAATCGAATCTTTCAAAAATTACACAGCCTGCACTAAAATTATTTTTAAACTCCCAATATTTTACCATCCTTATACCCTCAACTTCACAGTTTCACAAACATACATAGCACTTCTAAATCTCTTTTAAAATATGTGAGTTTCATTTTATCATATTTCAATATCACTGTCTCTATCACTTCACTATCATTGTTATTATCAATCATTAACATTACACATTACATTTTGAATGCCACTGAATTATCAATTATTTCAATGTTCATACATCATTATAGTACTTAATCATCTAATTATACAAAGTACCATGGAGCTCTAAAAGTTGACACTCACGACCTTTAGAGAATAAAATTCTACCTTGATGTACTTGACATTCCAAGTCGGAAAAGAAACTGACTTGGAATTAGCCTTCTCTATCTCATTCCTGTAAAAATTATAAACCATAATAGGGTGAGTATAAAAATATTCAGTGAGCATGTATACATCATTAAGCAGGCGATATAAACATATGATAGCAAATGATAACAATGGTAGTCAAGTATCAATATATAAACATATGATAGCAAAGGATAACAATGGTAGTCAAGTATCAATAAATACGATGAATGGATATCAATATATCAAATTTACATGTTGAGGTTAATTAATTTGCACACTAAATGTCTTTGGAAGTTTGGAATAGGTAACAATCAAATTGATGATAAACAATAATAAAATAGCCATCAATGGTAAGCAATAAGATATAAGCTTGGAATAAATGAACATGTGTCACGACCCGTTTCCGGATCGCGACGATCCTAGGGTGCGGGAGATGCCAAGGCGACTGACACCCATAAAACCCATCAATCACTACAATGCAATTACAATATCACAATGGAAGCATATATACCCAACATCAATTACATAACAATATATATAGTCATTCACTCACATAAATACTATTCACTCTGCCACTCTGTCATTCATTCTGTAACTTTCTGTAAATACCATAATCATATCATTAATAATCTCTAATATTCCCATACATATATAGTCATACACTAACTCTACTGTACAAAACCCATGGAGCAGCTAGGATATGAACATACAAAATAAGATAGTGTTCATAATATTACACTGACACAAGATCTGCAAAATCCACAGAGAGTCAAAATGTGGTGGAAAATCTACCTCCTACTCTGCACCTGAGAGGGTAAACAATGAGAGGGTGAGTATATATGATACTTAGTGAATTTAATATGCATCGACAAATGACCGAAAATGGAATATCAATAAACAATAGGCAGATGAAATAATAATATCAGTCTGCTCATAATCTCTGTAATACAGAAGCAAGTACATAATATGACTGTAAATAAACAATCATATCAATAGAATCAATATCCCATGAATAAGATGGAAATGATAGATATAGAGCCATGAAATGCATAGAAATGTGTCAA
>CANXYC010213669.1:0-35562 GCA_948193065.1 Aleurites moluccanus | reverse complement strand
AAATAATTTTCAAATATATAAAATTAGAAAATAGATTAAATAATTAAAAAGTAATTTTATTTATTTTAATTTTAGAAAAGTATAGTTAAATAAAAATTAATTATTTTAATTTAATAAAAAGTAATTTTAAATTAAAAATATTTTTTTTTAAAATTTTAAATAAATAAAATAATGAAATTTTTATTTAGTTATTAATTTATTTTATTTTTTATATATTTAATTTAAAAAAATATTTTTTTTAAATAAATAAAATTTTAGGGACTAAATTATAATTTACCAATTACTTTTTAATCCTTATGGGGCCTAAAAATAGAAATCAACAGTTAAAAGAGTCAAAATTATATGTTTTAATAACGTTAGGATCGAAATTGTATTTCGAAAAATATTAATAGTTATTGTGCTCTTAAAACTAAACAACAGGATTAAAATTATATCTTATCTTATTTGAAATATTTATATAGGCCATAAATAATTATTAATTTAAAATAAAAAATATTTTTTCAGTTAATAAAAATTTTAATCAATAATTATAATTTTTATCTATTATTATATTTTATATATTTAAAGAAAATAAATTAATAATTAATATTTATTTAAATAATTAATAATTTTTTAATTATTTCAAACGGTATTTAAATTTTGTAACTTAATTAAAAAAAAAAAAAAAAGAATCAAAGAAACAAGAGTTTCCACAAACGAGGCTCTAGTAAAGGACTAAAGAGCAAATTTCTGCCTATAAATATTGAACACCACTTTTCCATTTCGATTCCCTCGATTAGAGCAATAGCCACAGCCACCTTTGTTCATTTCTGATCTACAGCTGCTCAAACTCCATCCAATTTCCTTTTTCATTTCTAATTTTTAGAATTTAGATGCTAATGGAAGTTGAGGCAGTTTCCGTCTACGTAAACGGAGAAAAGGCGGAGGCGGAGGACTTAGATCTGACTGCTGTGGTTGAAGCTGAGCCTCTGCCTCCGGTTGTGACGGATGATAAAGAGGTAGCAGCAGGTAGGAAGCAAAATGGGAGAGAGATTGTATTAGGAAGAAACGTGCACACCGAGTGTCTCGAGGTCACAGAACCTGATGCTAACGATGACTTCACTGGAGATAAAGAGGCTTATATGGCTAGCGTTTTGGCTAGGTATAGAAAGACCTTGATGGAAAGAACCAAGCATCATTTAGGTATAAATCAAATTACAATGGTCTAACTTTTTTTTTTTTTTTTTTTTTTTTTGTGATGACTGAATTTTCCTTAGCGCAGTAGTTAGGATTCTTGGTTCTTTTTAATTCTCTTAAAATATTCAATAGTTTAGATTTTGAATCATTAGTCTTTAACAGAAGAAGTTGTTTAGTTTGTTTTTGGATTTTGAAAACCAAAGTCATGATGAGTTGCAGACCTCAGGGTTTAAAGGATTAAACATCAGAAGGTCATTGGCTGAAATTTGATTAATATGGTATGGGAAAAGTGCTTAGAAATCCAAGCTTTGGGGAATACATTTGAATATGTAGACAACTAATGTTCCGAAAAGAAACTTTGAGAAACCATAGATAAGATGGAAAGTTTGCAATTCAATTTTGTTAATATTGTTTTGCATAGAAGAGTAAGCATAGCAGTCATTATCAACTCTTGGCTACTGGGTCAAGCAGCATCTCTTGACTTTGGTTAATTAATTATAGAAATTGCCGAGAAACAAGTTGGATACATATTAAGCTGCTTTCAATTTTTTTTTCTTGAATCCTTGTTATATTGTAGAAATAGAAATATTTTATATTTCCTAATGTTTGCAAGTAATTGGCTTGAAGATCAGGCAAGTGTTTAGAAGATTTCACTCGTTTCACTGCTTGCCAAATGTGTTTTCATCAAGTTTTTACACTCAATTGGTTATTTGTTATAGGTTATCCATATAATTTGGACTTCGACTATGGTGCTTTGGGACAGTTGCAGCACTTCTCCATAAACAATCTTGGAGATCCATTTATTGAGAGTAACTACGGTGTCCATTCAAGACAGTTTGAAGTTGGAGTTTTAGATTGGTTTGCCCGCCTATGGGAGATAGAGAAAAATGAATACTGGGGTTACATAACCAACTGTGGTACAGAAGGAAATCTTCATGGGATTCTAGTAGGGTCAGTAGTTTTAAGCTTTGGATTTGTCGTGCTTTTCTTTTCTTTTCTTTTTGGGCATCTTTGATGATTATCAAGTATCAAAAAAATGAAATGGGTCTATGTTACCATGCAGGAGGGAAGTTTTCCCAGACGGAATTCTATATGCATCACGAGAATCACATTATTCCGTCTTCAAAGCAGCTCGCATGTATAGAATGGAATGTGTGAAGATTGACTGTCTGGTCTCTGGTGAAATTCATTGTGCTGATTTTAAAGTTAAACTACAAGCTAACAAGGACAAACCAGCCATCATCAATGTTAATATAGGTATTTCTCTTACTATTATACATAGGCATGTACCTATGTGTCTTTGTGCCTGTATGTACTTATTTGTTTTGATGTTTTATTCTGGTTGCAGGCACAACTGTAAAAGGCGCTGTAGATGACCTTGATCTTGTAATACAAACTCTGGAAGAAAGTGGATTTACACATGATCGGTTCTACATTCACTGTGATGGAGCATTATTTGGACTTATGATGCCTTTTGTCAAGCGTGTAAGTAATTTCATTTTAGACTTATGTTGATAAAAAGGTTTGAAGATCTTAAATCCATAATGGCTTCGTAACTGGTGGAAACATAAAATGTATGAGTAAGTTACTTCTAATGAACAAGGAATATTTATTTATTTATTTATTTGTTAGTGACTGACCTGTTATGACCTGATTGTTATCTGGCTGTTAAGCATGTTTCTTAATAGATTCCTTCCCCCCCTTTAATATGAATTTTGTTAATGTGTTTGTCTTGTTATTGCTTGTTATGAACAGGCGCCAAAGGTTACTTTCAAAAAGCCTATTGGAAGTGTGAGTGTTTCTGGCCACAAGTTTGTTGGCTGTCCAATGCCATGCGGTGTTCAGATAACAAGGATGGAACACATTAATGCTCTCTCAAGGAATGTTGAGTACCTTGCTTCAAGGGATGCCACAATTATGGGAAGCCGCAATGGCCATGCTCCTATCTTCCTTTGGTACACCCTCAACAGAAAAGGTTACAAAGGATTCCAGAAAGAAGTACAGAAGTGTCTCAGAAATGCTCATTACTTGAAGGACCGCCTATGTGATGCTGGGATTAGTGCTATGTTGAATGAGCTCAGCAGCACAGTTGTGTTTGAGCGGCCTCAAGATGAGGAATTTGTTCGCAGGTGGCAACTAGCTTGCCAAGGGAATATTGCACATGTGGTGGTGATGCCCAGTGTCACTATTGAGAAGCTGAATCATTTCTTGAATGACTTAATTGGGAAGCGCTCAACTTGGTATCAGGATGGTCAAGTTCAGCCTCCTTGTATTGCAACAGAAGTGGGAAGTGAGAATTGTGCTTGTGCTCTACACAAGTGAAGATTTGCACGAGTGAGAATTATTTTATTTCACTGTGCTGTTGCTGTTGTTTTATTTTGTAACAGAAGACTGATTATTTTGAATCAATCCAGATTACTTTACGTGGCCTTTACCGTTTTCCCTGTATTTCTATAGTTTCCTATTTGCTCTGCTATTTATCCTCTTACTGCTGTGATGGCCAAATTGTCATCGGCTGAGATTTGTGCGTGCGCTCAGTTATTAGGATTATAAGCTTCTCATGTTGTTTGGTTCAGGCTTTTTGAACTCCGCGCCTGCTCATAATACATAGTTTCGTTCTTTTTTCCTTCAGATTCACATAGTTTCGTTCTTTTTTCCATCAGATTCAGATTTATGATCTCCTAATAGAGATCCTAAGCCTTTGGTACCTGGTTGTTCACTTGGGGAGTTTGTACGTGGTAGGTTTGAGCTATGTAGTTTTACCCATTTTCTCGGTAGTTCTTGCATTATTTTAGGGAAAAAAAAATACTGCTATTAACACTATGTTAAAGAATGTAAAATGTAAGGCGTGAACTTTTAAAATTATTAAATGTACTTGATGAGCTGCTATTCTGCTTTTGGTTATCTTGCTGCCTTTTTTAAGAATCATTCACCTGTCTACAATCATCTTCCATTTTATGTCTGATAGCTCGTGGTAGGTAGAAGAATGGTAAGCATGATAATGAGTTCCAAGGTGATCTGCCTAGCTACTATCACACACAGGAACGTAGGTAATATGAGATGTGAAGGTAATTAGGCGTACAGTTGAACGTAGGTAATTAGGCGTAACTTCACTCTATGCTGAGCTGTTGTTTATGTAATCCTGAATCCTGAACCCAGAGGTACAGGATTTTGAATTGTTCCTTTATTCAAAATCCCTAGAGGTAGAACAGGGATCCAGTTCTTAATAAAGGCCTCCTAAAAGCAAAATGGGAATTAAAACTAATGCCAAAATAAGATACTAATGCTACTCTGTTAATGTGAGATTCATCGTTACATCTGAAAATCTAAAATGGTGAACTTTATATATATTAGAAAAAGAAATTAGTGGAATAGGTCCCACAAACACAATTGATAGTAAAAGCGTTCGATACAACCAAATCATGATACACCCATTATTGGGATCTTAAATTCTTAATTATAGCTGAAATTGCCCAACTTCATCTTTTATCTACTCAAATTTTGGGTGCTAAACGGCACATACAACCCTCCAAATTGATAGAGAATAAAATACTACATCACAAACATCAAACCAAACAACACAAAGCACCAACTGTTGTATCAGTATGTTATCCAACATGAACGCTCCATTTGGTTGTTGCTGATTGGAATCTGCAGAGAGGGAAACAATTTTCCCTAGAAAATATATATGGCGTTCTAATCTTCCTGTTAACTCCAAAAGCTAATTGCTCTACACATTCACAGATTACAGTGATCAACCACCCATCAATTATTTCACAAAGGCCTAAATTTTTATCCACCATGTTATAACTATATATGTCCTAAAGAGAATGTAGTTTGTATGTGACAGAAGAAGCTTTGAGCAAAACTCACAACCTTTACCTGCAACACATTTACATGTTTTACATATACAAGATCCTACCTGATTGAATTAATTTCCAATTTTGGCAGCAACTGAATTATCTCCACCATACACACTAGACCCTCTGGCTGAAGTTTGCGAAGCCAGGATGGGGCTGCCCATTGAGAGTTTGGTTGTTGGTCGATGGCTGAGGCATGTGAAGCTGCTGCTGCTGCTGTTGATGTTGCTGCGCTGGGGAAGTGCCAAAGTGATTGAAGGCTGGCTGATGGGAGGAAAATTGTGCAGTCAAGCCTCGATTGAAAGGATTTCCATTGACAGCTGGAATTTGGCCAGTTGCTACCTTAAGCCGTTGCACCTCTTCCCTCAAGGTTTCATTTAGAGCTGCAGACCACAGAAAAGCACACAAATACCAATTGTGGATTTGACTCATAAAAAACATTGGATGAGAGAAAAAAAAAGGAAAAGGATCAAGTTTAGAAAAGGATCATCCATAGTAAATATAAGTACTTCAAAACCACAAAGAATCAGGTTTATGATGCCTGACATACTAAGACTTCTATATCCAAGTCAATTTAGTTCTGGAAAACAGATGTTCAGATAATGCAATGAGTTCAAAATCTAAGAGCATTTATATACTGAATGATTAGAAAAATGTGGTTACTTAAGTTATATAACTCTGAGATGCCTCTTATAAAAATAGATAACTATTCCTTTGACATGCATACCATCTCTAAGTTGTGCTTGTTGCTCCAATGCTTGTAATCTCAGTTTCAGCTCTTTATTCTCAGCTGTTAACCCAGTAGTGTCTCTCTGAATCAACAAAAGAATAATACACATGAGATTTTTCTCAAGTTATTTTACATGATTTTAGCTCGCTAGGTTCTCACCTTATGAAAGATGCATTTATTAATAGAAGAAACTAAGAGTATAATGACACCAAGGTGGATAAGATATCCTCCAAATAAATCATAGATAAAAGGAAAAATTAACAGGACAAAGCCCCTTCAGTGATCAACCAAAAAGTAAATTTATCCCACATAAATTTTACTTGTTTTTTGGAAGCAAGCACTGAAGGTCTAAACAGAAACCAAATAAGAAAAGAAAAAAAAAATCTGATCCAACAGCAAGCTGTTGACATCATCATCATCATCATCATCATCATCATCATTAAGGAACATAATTGTATCAGATCTTATTGCATGGATGTAAAAGCATGTACTTATCATGCACAAAAAGCCCACCCTGTATGGAAATATCACATAGATGTCCCAAAACAAAGTAATGCATGTTTGCTAACTTTTCAAACAAATATGGTTGCAAGAATTATAAGAGCGCTTCATATGTTTCATGGAAAATATTTCACAAAAATCATTTCCTGCAATTTTTTGGCATTTTGAGCACCTAGGAAAATTGGTCAATGGAAAATATTTTCCTAGTCAAAGAGACAATTGAGCCATTTACAGAGAAGATGAATTCCACATTCTAGAATTTCAAAAATTCACAAAAATGGAAGAAATTTATAAGAGAATCACACATATACATATCTGTTAATCTGCCAACTGCCGTCAATCATCCACTAGTGGTCATCACCAACCACTGACAATGACCCCAATTTTTACCATTTTTGTTTAATTTCCTTTTGTATTGAAATTCAAGCAATAAATGGAAAATATGAAATTTGTATAGATCCAACATTTTCATAGTCTTGTATATTGAGGAAAAAAAAGGTAATATTCTTCAAAATATACTAAATATCATAGTTTTTAATATTGAAATTAAACAATAGAAAATAATTAATTTTCTTATTATTTCCTTGGAAAATTTTATGCCCCACACAATTATTCTCTATCAAATAATGGAGTTTAAAATGTTGTAATATTCTGCAGATTGTTAATAGATAACAGTAACACATCTGCTAGCATGGGCGATTCTACAATGGGGGCAATGGAGGCACTTGCGCCCATTGGCCCCAAATAATCCTTTTTAAATAAAGATGTATTTACTTTTTGCCCTACTAAATAATATAAATTTTGCCTCACCAAAAATTAAAATATTTAAAATTTTAAATTGGAGTTGAAAATTGCTAAATTTATAGATAATATCATGTAAATGACATATATTAAGTACATATTCATTCTAAATAATTTAAATTAATCTATAATTATAAAGTACTAATACTTCAATTTTAAATATATGTCTCAATTATATCATATTAAACATTTCTCTCGTACAATACAGGTACTAGATATTAAGTTTTATAAAATAATTGTATCATGTATTCATTCCTCATTTTAAATATATTCACAATGAGAAATGAACACATGATTATGTTTATATCTTAGTAATAGCTTGTAACTTATTAATTAAATTAGAATTGAAATAACAATTTGGTATTTAATGTTTAAGATTTAAATAGTTACTAAATTTGATTAATTTAATATACTTTGTATTGATTACAAGCTTAAGGCTCACATTTTAAAAATTAAAATAAAATTATCTATTAATTTCAGTTTATACACATGTTTATTTACAGATTTGCCCATCAGTTAGGGCCTAGATAAGTGTAGATGGTCATATTATATAAATCTTTCATAAACGTTGCCAACATGATAACCAAAGCCTAACCCGCACTTCAGGTAAAATTTCCAAGCATACTTTATTCGAATATTGGCATATAGATATTCCTTTTTGTACACAATTTAAATGCAATTCAAAATTTTAATGAGACTTTGGACCACAACTTCATTATTGTTTTTGGCTTATTTTTTTCTTTCATAAAGGTCTCCCCAATCTCCTCTAATAGCCCACCAGTGCTTGAACCCATTTAGTCATGGTGATTTATTCGCAAGCCTAAAATCAATTGTCTAAGAGACTCTATCAGCTAAGTTAATCGGCATCTTCGTTATTGATTCTGAGTTTGGTTCCTGGATTACAAACAACCACAATGGGAGCAACCTTTTTCCCTTCTTGCTCAGGTTTGCTGAGTTCGAAGACCATATATGATAGAAGGTAGAAGGTGCTAGGTAGCCAACTAGTAAAGTTTCTAGATGCTTCAGTCAGGGGCTAAGGTTAATAATACCTGCTGGCTGCTGATATAGTTCGCGGCATGGGAACAAAGTGGTACATTCCTATGCAATATGTATGTTTTGGTAGGCTGTATGCGTGTATTGCAAAAATTACAGATGATGAGTATTTTAAAGTGAGAACTAGGGAACATACTCAAGCAGATAGTACACATTAGATAGCTAGTGAGTATAAAAAACATAACTTCGCAAAACTAAGTTTGAAATGACTGATTATAATTTCCGTTCTAATTCCTCTTTTAAGGCCTAATTTCTTAAAAAATCTACGTGTTCAGTGCATGTACCAGTTTTAGTCCCACCTTTTACTTGTGCCAATTATATTCTCAACTTTAGGGTGTTGTACCAATTATATCTCACCCTTGCATTGACCTGATTTTGTGCAAATATTGGTCCTATGTCAACAAGGCATGTCTATTTTCGAGTTGTAGAACATGCTAGTATGCCACATCATGTTCATTATAAAACTAGCAAAAACGTCCAAATAAAATACAAGGGATTACTAATTGACACTAACACCCCCGAATAGGGGAAATAATTGGCAAAACTGGGCCAAAATCGACACAAACACTAAAGATTTGGATTTTTTTTTTCGTGACTTGGCTTTATTTTATATAATTGGTTGTTAATATCTTAAAATAAGTATCTCCCCCTATTTTGCTCTTACTTTAAGAAATTGAAAAAAAAAGTTTGGGACACCTTGTTTAGAAAAAACAAAGATTGTGCCAAAGAACCAAAAACAGAAGAATCAAAGGATCCTGTCGGATCTGCCTCATAATTAGCTCTTTAATAATCCGATGATCTGATTATACGATATAAATTGGCAGCCACAATGTTTTGGATGAGCACAAAATGACAGACTAAGTAACCTATTTCATCACACAACCAATGATGAGAAATGCCATTAATTGCTACATCATGTACATAGCCACATAAAAGGCGCAATGCTATTATAGATAGCTTCATTAATTTCAGAAAACAATAATAATTAACTGCAAATAAATGTTACATTGTTCCTGTATCAAAAGTTAATCGGCAGGCGTGCTTGGCCCCACTAAAAGTGGTGATCTAACTAATGAGCCAGGTTTATTACCATAATGGCTAAGACTTCGCAGAATGAGACCTAAGGTTAAATTAATGTAAATTTTTTGTTCAAACAACTAAAAATAATATCTTGCAATGCATAATCTTGAATATAAAGTAACACTCAGCAGCCAAGAAAAATCGGGTTAATGCATAATAAAATATTAACATATAGAAAAAAAAATCCCAAAACATGTAAAAAAGTGGCTAACATAAACTTGATATATAGATTGGAAAAAAAATCTGTGGACTGAAGTAGCAATTTTGATAAAATAATTATTTAACCAAAATTTAAACTTCAGTAATCAGCAGTAATTACTGAATTTATGGAAACTATGAAGAAACCTATGAAATGTAGCTACTTATTAACTGATATACATTGAAATCAGAATTATGTAACAAAATCTTACTCTAGGACTACAATAAAATGCATAACAAGTTCATAACTTTTATTTCAACATTTAATGTAATGGTTGTACGAAAAATACAGCTAAGGATAGCGCACCAGAATAATAAAGAATTAGTTAAGAGTTTTACATGTTATTGGATTATTTGCACACAACATGCTAAATATTAGCAGAGATTCATGCAAGTAATACAAGAAACGTTATCACAACATAGGGAAAGGAATCATATTTTCAGTATAAGAAACCAAATCCATAATTCTATTTGTTTGACAAGTGCGATAAACCATTAAGCAAACCAAATTCCATAATCCATATTTACCTGCAATATTGTAACCTGTGCAGAGAGGGTGGTTGCTTCTGTCTGAAGTGTCTGCACCTTCCTCTCCAACTCACTAGTGTATCGATTTTTTCTCTCCTTTGACCGTGCTGCTGATTGTCTGTTAGCAAGAATCCTACAACACAAAAACGTTTTTTCATAAGAAAACCAATATACCTTGTTCTCAATAATGGTCCTCTTGATACTATACTTACTGAAAAATGAGAATTTGGACAAAGAAATTTAAGATTTATACATCAAGCTTCAAGAATTGTATTGGATTACAAAACCAGATTTAAAGAAAGACTGAAACCTATAACCATCACAACCCAATAACTTCATCTAAATACTCATCTATTTTTTCATTATAAATAAATAAATAGCTCATATATCACAAACAATCCATAGGATCAAAATCATATTTCTCTTTATGAATGTAAATTATACTACCATTTTCATCCACAAAATCTGGCTCAAATAAAAGGAAACTTTTTTCCTCGTCCTTTTAAGTGGAATTGGACACAAAAAGGACATACCTTTTAGCTCTCTTGGGATCAATCAAAGCGAGCTCAGCAAGTCTATCAGGACCCATAGCCTTCTTAACACCATCTACCATAGCGGACTCTATATCAAACGACGACGTACTAGACCCATCCATCGAATTGCTATGTCTATGGTGGACCCTCTTCTCCCCTGTTCCTACTCCAACCCCAGCCGCTGCCGTCGCCACCGATTTCCCGCCAAATTTCTCATCTCCGCTGCCACTCGTAAGGCCCAACCCATCAAAGAAATCCGAATCCACAGACAGACTCCGGAGATGGTTGATGGGTTTGGGTTTTGTATTTGGGCCACTGTGAGATGCCGATGCAGAGTCATCGGAGATGGTTTCGGAATCAACGGCCATGGGAGCGCCGCCGCGAGGTGGAGTTGGAGTAGGGAGATCGAGAGAAGAAAGGTCGAGGAAGGAAGGGTCGAAGAGGAGGAGGTCGTCGAAGCGGAAGGAAGTGTCGGAGTGGGCCCGCCGGTGGGACCCACGCTGTGGGGTATCGGGCATCTGCTCTATGTCCATCTTTATTGGCTGCTGCTGCTGCTTGTCGGAGTATTTCGAAGGGTCCATTTTTCCTCACCGGCAGAGGGGAGGTGAGTGGTGGTCGTTGATTTGATTTGCGGGTGTAATTAATGATTGATTATTGGTATTGAATTGGTGCAAGTTGGACTGACTGAAACACAGTAGCTTTGGTACTTTAGTAGACGCGACAGAAGAAAATGGAAAGTTTTGTCTATAAGAGTATATTTGCAACAAATTTTCACAACTCCTGTTATAAACTATAAATATAAAAAAAATCCGTAGCCCGTGGGCCGTGGTGACAGATATGATGTTGGGCCCCAGCAGAAAAACAATCCATTAGACATTTGGTAATAACGACTAAATTGTTTGGTTTTAACTTTTACTTCGCCAATGCACTTTTCACCACTGTAAATCTCACCTCTAAAATCAGTCACCGGAAAATGTATAAAAAAATTCTTTAATTTTCATATTTAACAATATATTGCCATTCCCTATTATCAAGTATAGAAAGCTACAAAATTAATAATATTCGATTGTCAATACATGATAAAGTCAATGTGTGATGATGGAAATAGCACACCCAATTGAAAATAAAAGCTTTTGAAATTTGAATAAAATCAATTTAAACAGTAAAAAAATTTATTTCATTCAAAAAAATTTCGAGTTTATGACTTATAAACGGTGAAAATAATATTAAATTAGTGAGAATTTGATTCGACATAAATAATTAGAGTCAGAATGATTAGCCGATATCAGTTTAAAAACAAATTGAATAAAATTAGAGGTTGGCTTGTCACTTGTCACTTGTCACTTCCTAGAAATATCATCGAGACAATTTTTTTAAGGTCAAAGATTATATAGATTCTTCCCAATAATTGTTTTTTATATTTTGTGTATGTGTGTTTTTTTTTTTTCAAGAGTGTCGTCTCCCAAAAAAATGGGTTCCCATTAAAAAAATAAAAAAATCCTTTTGGAATTTTTAAATATCTGAGTATTATGGTCTTGATGACAGCCCCTAATTATATTTAATAATTGAATAATTAATATATAATTAACTAATAACCCTAATAATGTATGTCATCTACTAGCTACGTACATCAATTTGTTTATTGTCCATTTCAAATAAAAAATAAAAAGAAATAGATTACGTATCGACACACATGGCAACTTGACATGCGCATGGGATTTATATATATAGAGAGAGAGAGATTGAAATAAATATAACACTTGTAACGGTGGAAAATGTAACGAAAATTATTAAAGGAATGAACAATTATAAGTATAATTTAGAAATATATATATATAATTTAAAATAAATCTTCTCTCTCATATTAAAATATCTATTTTTTTAATAAATATCATGTTAATAACAGTTATTTTAGATAAAATATAATTATAAAATAAATATTTCAAATAAATATAAATAAATTAAAAATAAAAATTTAATAGAGTTATATTTCATTGTAATTATTATTATTTTAGGTGATAGGTCAAAATTTAAATTTTTTATTTATTTAATTTATTTTAAAATTTATTTATTTAATATTATCTGAATTTTTATTTTTTAACAAGTATTCTTAGAACACTCTTTAGAAAAATTGATGAAATATAAATAAAATAAATATGATTTAAAATTTTCAACTCATCAAGAATATTATTATTTAAATTTATTAAAAAAAGAAAAAATATATCAATTTAAAATATATTATATTTACATGTAAAAATAAATATTGTCTTTAAATTGTTAATTATTCAATAATGAAAAAAATTGTAAAAAAAAATTATATCTTAAATTATTATCGATATATAGTGAAAAAAAAAAAAAGCTTAAGATGATTTAATTAATAGGTAAAAGTGGTTATTGAGATGCCCTTCAAATAATTCTTCTATTTTTTTTTTTTAATTGCTCTCTCTGATAAATGGTGATGAAAAAGCAGAAGCCTAGATGAGCATGACAAGTGTTAATTTGACGCACATTTTTTATTATGAAGAGAAGGAATTGAATATAAAATTAATATTCATATTATATATATATATATATATGTCCTAATTTATTTATCAAAATATAAAATAAACTATTTTGCCACTTACAGTGTAATGATAGATATGTACATATATTTCTCATGCATAAAAAATATATACATGTAACACGTAAGTTGAAGATTTTAATTTATAATTTTCAACATAAATATTTGATTATTGAATATAAAAATAATTATTTTTTATATATATAATTATATTAAAATAATATTGATTAACTGATTTTGATTATAATTTTAATATTGGTGCGTATTATTTTAAAAATACTCTTATGATATATATATGAAATTTTTTTATCTTAAAATTAATATTTTTAAAATCGGATCTAAGATTAGAGATTCGAACAAGATTGAACCAATATATATATATATATATATATATATATATATATATAATTATAATTTGATATTTATTATTTTTAATTAAAAAAAAATTAACTTGCTCGAATCTAAAAAATAGTCTAATTTTACTATTTTACATATTTTTTAATTGATTTTCAAAAATAAATTTTTAAAAATTAATTGGATCATTTAATTTTTAATTTTTTAATTAAATTAATTAATTCGATTTAATTTTAATAATTATTTTAAAAATATCTTAAATATATATTTTTTATTTAAAAAAAAAATATTATTTGTACAGACAAAATGACAGAACGACACTATACATTATTAAGGACTTTTGTCTCCAGGGAATGTACATTTGCAGAACTAAATAAAAAAACAATTATTTTATTTGATGAGTCATTCTCTCTCACGTCCAAATCTTTTTTTATTTATTTATTTTTTTGACATATTATTGTATTATCCCCAACATGTCTTATCTCTTCTTCAATTTATGGTTCTATGGATAGTGACAGGTCATTTAGTTTTCTTGTGGGCTTTCAAAAGGTATATCATGTGATGCAATTAACCTACCTCTATATATCCATTCGAAGATGTATAATAAAATAAAATAGATATTTCTTTTCTTTGCAATCCATTTCAATCACAAAGTGATGATCAAGCAGATGAAATTAAAATTTTTTAATGTCATATTTTAGGGTTATCTAACTCACTGAAATTAGTCAATTAATGATATAATGAGTTCAGCTCGATCTTTCAATATAAATATTATTTATATTAGAAAATTAATTTTAAATAAATTAAAAAAAAAATTAAATTTAAATAAATGAAAAAAAATTATATAAAAAATTAAATTTAAATAAATCATATAAAAAAAATTAAAATTAATGAGATATTTTTTTTTATAAAATAATTCAGATTCACCGAGTTATGAGTTAGCTTCCTATGTGAATTATTTTTATTTTTTCTAAAAAAAAATCCCTTTTTAAATATATCAAATTATTTACCAATATTTTATTTAGGTTTTTGTTACAAGCTATTTTATGAGTTTGTTAAAACTAAATTTTCTTACGAGCACATTTTTACACTCAATATGTACATTAATAAAAACATTACTTTCTAAATATTAGCCTTAATGATATAACCTTAATCAATAATGTGAAAAATAAACTTTAATAATAATAATAATATAGTTTTGGATATTTTAATACAACAAGAAAAGGAAGGGATTAAAATATAATATTGTGTACATTATTATGTTTAGTCAACATGCTATGACAGGGGATTAGATTGTTTATTTCTTTTAAATATAAAATTATTATCAAATTAAAGTGATTAATAATTAACATGGATTTGGTAAACCTAAAAGAGCGGTGGCTTCAAAAATATATATATTATTGAAGAAAAAAAGAAATATTACATAAATATAATTTTTTAATTTTTTTTTTTTAATTTTATAGTTGATTTTTTTTTTATTTTTACTTTTTTTTTTTTATATACGTTTGATATATGTATAGTATATATGTAATATATTTTTAATATATGTTTGGTATATATTGTATTTTTGAAAAAATATTTTTAAATATACAGTATTTTTAAAAAAATATTTTTAGATATGTAGTATTTTTAGATATGTAGTATTTTTGAAATTTTTTTATCTAATAGTAAAAATGAATTTTTTTTTATTTTTTTCGATATTTTTTAAAAAAATTCCAAAAAAAAATCCATGGAGCCCATTGTAAGGGCAAGCCCAAAGTCTGCAAAAGGCCTTCCACTGGGGTAGGGCTTAAGAGCACTCCTAGAGACCCCAAATAAAGTCCATCCTAATATCATCCACATAAGCCCATAATAATAAACGAAACTCAAAATAGAATCTATAAATTTTGTATCCACTTGGTTTCTAATCAAAGAATTATGAGAAAGAGAATTCCGGGTATTAATTATAATATATATTATATGATAGTTAATTATTAAATATATGATTATTATTTAATATGTTTAATTATTATTAATTAATTTATAATCTGATATAGTGGACTAAGTCCACTTAATATTTTTTTTCCTACAGTAATTAAGCAATTAAGAATACTATTTACATCTAGAAATTAGAAATTGTAAATAAAAGTTAAAAGCAGATCCATCAATGAATATATTGGAGTTGAAAATTGGCTCTTAAATTATGTAAAGTAGAATAGTATAATGTAATCAATTAAATTTTATCTTAGTTAACATTTCATATATGTAAAGTTTTTTCTTTTATCAAAATTAACACATTTTATTAATAATTACCTTCTATTTATTGAAAAGTAACCTAATACCTACATTTTGACATAATTTTTTTTCTCATAAAAACTTCACATAATTTTTTCCCTATACCAACTAACATTTTTATTAATTTCATAATTAACTTGTATTATCAATTTTAATTTTTTAAATAATAACTTAACTATCAGAGTCTCTGCATGAATACTACTCAAATGGCATCAAATTTCCCTCTTTCTTTTTTAATTTTTGCATAATGATGCAAAGATTTCAATGTGATATGCCATATTGTCACTATAAAAAGATTAAAGGACCCACCAAATATAGGTCTATCCATATAATATATAAAAGTTGCAAAAATAAGAAAAAAAAAAGTGATGGGTTTGCAATTGCTCAATAAAAGAAGTGAATAATGCATGGGATGTTTGTCCTTCCACATGCATGATTCTTCCAAGTCATTGAGATATCATTAACTTCTGTCGATTTAGACTTTAGAACTCTTTGTCCCATTTTATATATATATATATATATATATATATATATATATATATATATATATATATATATATATATATATGTGTGTATAATTTTATATTTATTTTATTTAAAAAAACAAATACCAAATAATTGAATAGAAATATATCGATTTGGTTCAATTTAATTTATAAAATTTTCAATTCAATTTAATTCGATTTAATTTCTAAAAATTATGGTTGCGATTTATTTGATTTTTATAAAATTCAGTTTGATTCAAATTAAACCGACCAATTACTCACCCCTACTTAAATTTCTATCAAACCTAATCTAAATGGTTGAACCAAATCACCAACTATATGTTGACTTTTACATATGAACTGTTACCTTCTTCCAAAAATAGTCTCATTTTCTTTATTATATGTCTAAAATTATAGTCCATTTTTTTTTAAATGGTAATTATATGTTAATTTACTAATATATTATTATATAATATTTTATTATACCATATTTTTATTAATAAATAATTAATTAAATATTATACTAAATAATATATGCATACTAAAATTAAATGAAATTTTATTGGTAATAAAATTTTATTAGAGATTTAAAAACTAAAATTTTATAGGTGATGAGATTTATTAATAAATGAAATTTTATTGATATAATTAGTATTAAATAATTAAATAATAATTATTTTCAATATAATCATTAATTAATATAAATAAAGAGTATTTATGAAAAATAAAAAATAAAAAATTATTATTTTAATTAAATTAATTTTTTTAGTCTATGTAAAAATAGAAGTAGGACGTAGTATATTTTTACTCCACCTTTTATGTTTTGACTTTTTTTTTTTTTTAAGAAGACGAAAAACATCCTAACAACTTGATAATTTAGTTGGCTTGGTCCCCATTAAAGTGAGCGTGGATGGAAATTTGAACATAGAATTTATGCCCCTCTCCTTTCATTCTTTTAAGAAAATCCAAAACAACTCCCCAAAAAATAATTAAACACAATCATTTTATAAATGAATTTATAAAGAGAAAAATATGAATTTTGATGATAATATAATTGAACATATATTTTTTAAGTAAATTAATCAGAATCATGGGTATACGAGACTTTTACCTGGAGGAACCGCCTTAGGGGTCTAGGAGGCCCTCTGGAGGCATGGGAATGGTGCCATGGGGTCTGCCTCCAAGCCACCTTACCATCACTGCCAGCACTAATTTTGCAGCCTGAAACCACTAGCTCCAGGCACCATAAATCAGGCTTTTTTTGCCAAAGAACAAATCCTCCCATTTCTCCACCTCCAATATTCATCAAATTCTTCACTTTCACCACTTTGTTCTTGTTGTTGTTCAAACTCCCTTCTCCTGCACAAAACTCTGATGCTCCCATTTTCACCTTCCCCATTGCATACATGCTGTCTATAGAATTCAATGCCCTTTCCCCTCCCACTGCTGCTATATATTGATGCACTATGTATTTTGCCATTGATGCCTCCTGGAAACACAACTCCAGGTTGTTATTTTAAAGAGTCGTGATAAATGGGATTTCACTAAATTTTATTCTTTTTAATCATCATTCATCCGCTAGCTGTCTATCATAAAAAAGACACTGCCAAACTATTAAAAGCGGCTAGACGGACGCTCGACTATAACAATTGATTAATCAACGAAATTAATTTATTTTTAAAATGAATTGGATATGTTCAGTTATAACAGCATTTAAAATGATAATTTTTCAGAAAAACAGTTTCAACCTCAACCTGTAACAGGCTCTAGCTATCTATCTAATAGGATATAATAATTAGAATATGATTAATGGTTAACTAATACTTACAATAGGCTGGTCTTTGAAATTAGGACTGATGAAGTGACGATCACAACGGACAGGAAGAGGAATTAAAGGAGCACCAACAACACCAAGCAAAAGTTGGATCTCTGTGTTTCTACCTCCAAATAGATTAGCCATGGACTTGTCAGTAGTGTGAGGTCTCATCCAAGATTTCAAGTTCTGCCATGACCTATTCCCATTCTTGTTCGAAGAAAACATCTCTTCTGGTATAGGGACCTCCAGCACCGTCTCAAGTCCATCTTCTCGATCAAAATTTGGACAAAGTTTCCTCATTAGAAAGACCCAAATTTCTTGAAAATCTTGGCACAAAGAGATACAAGAAACAAAAGAAAGATTCAATAAAGCAGGATTATTGGTAATCTTGGCACAGAAAGATTCGAGAAAGAAGTAATTGGTAATCTGGGCACAGAAAGATTCAAGAAAGATGGGTTCTTGTTAATCTTGGCACAGAAAGATTCAAAGAAAAAAAAAATCGATTCTAGAAAGAAGTTGTGGAGTTTTTTGCTTCTACTTTTGAGAGTTACTGAGTAATGGAAGAAAAAAAGAGACAGAAAGTTGCCTACAATTAGAAAAATCATTCACTATACTTATCTCATATACCAAACAACAATGATGAAATATTTTAATAAAAAAATATTAATAGTTTTTTTTCATATAACAATCAAAAGAAGAGAGGGGTGTAAATGAGTGTAATGTACGTGTGTTTAGGCAGCGAGTGAAACATATTACCAACCGACCATAGAGGATAGATCACAACTGACGTGGTACTCTTTCTCTATGTCGTGTTTGCACGCTCTCTTAATTTCTTTTATAATATTACTTTATAATATTTGATATTTGTCTAAGGACTTAGAGGCGGTTAAGGAATAACTAAGGGTATATAAATATGAGAACTTGGATTTAGGTTATGTACTAATTGATTATTTTCCATTTTCTTTAATTCTCTCCCATGACTTAATTAATTCTCTCTCTTGGTTTCATTAATTTTAAATTTTAATAACCTACCAAACTATGTTTGAAATTTTGCTCAAGAAATTTCTTTTAATGATTTTAAGCATAAATGTCGCTTTTGAATTTTACAGTCTTCAAGGTGCTTGGCATTTTTCACTCTTTCTACATAATTTAGATCCTTGAATCTATATAATTTAGATTCTCTGTTTTATTTAATATTTTATTTTTTATCATATATAACTCTATATATACCATATTATTTTTTTTAAAATATTTTGACAATCAATAATTTTTTATTAATAATATAGCGCATAAAAAAATAAATGAAACAGGAGATGAAATATCAAATAAAATAAAAAAAATTTTACATGATGAAATAAGAAGATGAGAGCTTATTTAATATTGGGAGTATCAATTTTAATGAGCTAATTTTTAATGTTGATATTTTTAAAACTATATAGACTCCCTGTTATATTTGTCATATATTCCAGATTAATTCATATCCAGAATTGAATCCGATCCGACCCGATAAAATTTGAGCTCAACCCGAATAGAAGAAAAAATATAGATTTAATTTATGAAACGGAGGATTAAGCCGATATGGCCTTTTTTTCTAAAAAAAAGCACTATTATGATTTCTTATATAATGAGATTGTAATTTATATTTTTTATCTTGAAATAAAAATTATTGCGTGCCATTTTCTCCATAGACGTAAGTTTCTCACGAAATCGAATCAAATTAAATTGTTTCAAGTTTTCTTTTTATTCTATGCTTTGATTTTTTTTGTTTTTCAATCTTTATTCTTGTTTTTATTCTGCGCTTACATTCTCAACATTCATAAAAATTATATAGACTTTCAATATTTTTAAGGCCTAAAGTCAAAATAATCTTAGAATATATAGTTGAAATTATGTTCAATTTTATTTAATTTAATTTAGTCTCTTTCTGTATTGGAATTTTCTGGGATGGTAGGTTGTTAATCTTTTTCATAGAGAGTACAATTTTGTATTAAAGTGAATTTGTTGAACTCTTTGATTGAAAGTCGTTTCTTTCATGATTCCAACTTAGTGGCTGGGCCTAGGAAAACTGGTGGTAGATTGAGAATAAATTTGTAGGAATTTGTGGACTTTCTATCTAACTATAACATCATCTTGATTGTTTCCTATTTTTCTGTTATCATTTAATTATAAACTTTTAATTATTTTTTCCCATCTAATAAAATTTCAATAGGAGACTTCCCATAGAGATTTCAAAATAAAATCTTTATGTTAATTAAATAGTTAAATAAGAGATTTTATATATGTAAAACAAAAAAAAAATAGATTTCATATATATATATATATATATATATATATATATATATATATGATAATTAAATACAATGCAATTATTAATTTTTTTATAATGACCCAAATTTTTATGAATTTAAAAATATTATTTTACAAGAAATTATTTTTATAAAATTATTTTATTAATTATTAAAATTAATAAAATATTTTTATGAAAATATAAATATGATAATTAAATACAATACACTTTCAACTACAAATTTGTGTATGTAAAATGCCCAAATACCCTCATATTGATTAGGATTAATGACAAGTGATATGAGAGTTCATCCAAAATTAAAAGTTTTGAATTCTATTTATTATAGTAATTTAAGTTGAAGTTGATGATATCTGTATTTATATTTTTATTTGTAAAAATAATTAAAAATTTAGGTGGAATAATATATTTTTATTTATTTATATCCAATTTATGAGCCTATAAAGTATTCAATTCACGAATTCAAATGTAGGGACTATTTGATTCAACGGTTGTGATTTATAATAATATATAATTAATGGCTAGCAAATTGGACGAATAAATAGATTAATTTATGAGAATTTAAAGAATCCAGTTCACGAATTCAAATGTATAGGAATTATTTAATTCAATTATCATGATAAATTGCTGAAGATTAGCAGCCAATAATTAGAGGTCAACAGTTAGCGTTTCACCTTATAATTTCACTGATAATTCAACCAACACTTAAACTTTCAACTAACACCTGAACAAGTTGAGTATTATTTAACTTGAGTGAACTTTTTATCTGGTGGAGTTTAACTCATGAGTGACTCTGTTCATGTGACAGTTTTATATCTATTTTTTTATCAGGTTATTACAAAGTTACCTGTCTTTTATTTTCATGTAAAGCTATAAATAAATAAATAATGGTGATAGAAAGGTAGATTTATCATAGTATAATGTGTATTGGTGTCTCACTCTCACATGCAAGTAAGATAAGATAACATGTATATGCAGAGTATTCCTTTAGGCTCACAATAATTGTAAACAACAAAGAACATGTACTAAAAATCAGAGATATATAGTATGGGTTCCTCCTTTGTGATGTTTGTTCCCCCATGTTTCAGCAGATCAAGCACATGTCTTCTCAGAAACTGTCAATCTTCTTTTTCATTAAAGTAATTCACTCATCTTCCTTTAGGCCCTTTTAATTATCAATTTTTCTAACAACTGTCTTTAAAATATTTACTAAACAGAAACGAAATCAGAAGAGAGGATGGAGAAAATTTTTTTTATAAAAAATTAGATTTAGGTAGATGGATAAAATTTTTCTAAATAAAATATAAAATTGAAGTGGGTCCAAAAAAAATTTCTACATAAAAAACTGAATTTAAATAAATCAAATAATATTTTTTTTTATAAATTAATGAAACTATTTTTTTAGAAAATTACACTATATACGGTAATTCCTTTTTTTCAATATTATGATTTCTTTTTTTCTTTTTCATTTTTAACTTTTGTTTATTTTAAATGTATGGTATTTTGCTATTTGGTTTTCATATTTACTGTTTCGTTTTAGTTTTCAATTTTCTTTAAAAGTTTCTTAGTTTTTTCTCATTTCTTTTTTATTTTTCAAAGAAAATATAACAACCACATAAATCAAAATAGTCTTTCTTCTCTTGTCATTATTTTTCCTCCTATCTTGTTTATGCCTTCATAGCTTGCAGGCTCTTTTTCATTTTAATTCTTAACTTTTCCCTTACATATGAAAGATTATGTGAAATTCTCACAAAAAATTCCACTTAATTTTTCTTTTAGATGTTGCTTTTTGAAGTGCTTTTCAAGTTCCAAAAAAGTATTTTCATCTCCTTCATTAGTTATTCATGTTTTAAAAGAAGTAATTCAGTTATTAAATTCAAAGTTTACTGATAATTTTAAAACTGTTACTTCCTCGTTCAAGCCCATTTTAGTTGTTAGTGACTCCAGTGGTGTTGGTAAGCTTGTTATATAAAAAATTAGATTTAAATAGACCAAATAATTTCCTTTTTTTTTACAACTTAATGAGACTATTTATTTAGCTGGGTGGCTCAGGCCACCTAGGTTACAGTCAAGCTTAATCTTTGTTGTTAAGATCAGCTATTTTCGATAAAATATAGTTATAAAATAATTATATTAAAAAAGTATAAATAAATTAAAATAAAAATTAGTTGAATGAGAAAAGAATGAGATTTGATAGAGTTGTATTTTATTACAATCACTACCGTCTCAAATAATAAGTCAAAATCTTTATTTTTTATTTATTCATTTTACTTTTAAATTTATTTATTTAATATTATTTCAATTTTCAATTTTTAATTAATATACTTATGGTATTCATTAGAAAAATCGTTTACTTATTTTTCATAAAATAACTAAAATGATATATAGCCAACTATTTGAAAAATTACAAATTAATGAAAGATTCTTATTGCTATATATTGCCCTTCATACTTCATAGCTCCCAATTTCCTTCTTGTTATTAATTAAGAAGCACATGAATAATTGTGATTGTGTGGAAAGAAAGGGAAACAAGTAGTATTGTCTTTTCATAAACTCCAAAAAGCACATATATAATCACATAAAATGTAGCCTCTCACTATCAAATACTCCAAACCCTAAAAATCGGTGATTGACACCTTACCTTTATTTTATTTATAAAGAATCATGATAATTATTTTAATTGGAAGACAGTTGCTTGAAAAATTGAACTCTTATTTTACAATATATCATTCGATATATGAATTATTAATCTCAGAATTTAACATTTTGTTATAAGGTGTGAGATAATTTTAGTTAATCACACTATAAAATAATTAATTAGCTAAACACCATTGATAAGCATAGCAGCCACCTCAACTCGTGCAAGGTATATTAATATTTATAATATAAGAAATATATAAATAAATTGTTTGATGATTAATTTCAGACATTATAGTATAATACTATTTATTATATTTTTATGTAAAATTTTTAATTTTAATATTATCTCTGAATAAGTATCAGATTTTTAACTAGTACATAATATAAATGGACTAAGAATTAGGGATGGCAATGGGGTGGGGAATCCCCGTTCTCTGTGGGGATTCCCCGATTTGTCTCCCCATGGGAACGAAGATGGAAAATGTTTTTTTCCCGTTAGCAGGGACGGGAAGTGTATTCCCCACCCCCGTCCCCGTGGGGACCTGTTATTATTCTTGGTTAATTATTATATTTATTAGATTAAATTTGTTCAAGTACTCATAATTTAATGTATGCTGAATTTTTAATGTTTTATTAAAAAATATTACTGAATATTTTTGATATATTAAAATATTTATATTTTAATTATGTTTGGTTGATATTTTGTGTATTTGAATTTATTAATATTTTTTAAATAATTTTTTTTATATTTTTAACTATTATTTATGAATTTTATAAATATAAATAAATTTAGTAATATAAAATTTAAGCGGGGAATGGGGATCCCCACAGGGAACGGGGATCTCCACGGGAATGGAGATGGGAACTAAATTATCTCCGTATGTGAAACGGGAACGAGAATGGGGATTCCCCACTAAGACGGGATGGGGATGGGGATAGTTCCCCCGCCCTCACCCCACCCCATTGCCATCCCTACTAAGAATTAAATATATCTAAATTTATTCATGCATCAAGTCTTATTTATATGCTTCTGAAAGTAAAAAATTTGAATAAATTTATATTCGCACATATCTCAGACCCTATTGATATATAACTATAACTAAAAACTTAACATAAAAAAGCATCGAAAATTAAAATGTAGAACTGACTGTAATACTATGAGAATGTTTGAGTAAAAATTTTATTTTGAAAATAAAATTTTAAAAATACTGTTTTAAAAAAAGTTATAATATTTAGTTTAAATTTTTATTTTTTTTTTAAGTTTTAAAATGACATTTTGAATTAATCACTTCAAATATTTAAAAAATCGTTTAATATTTTTTAAATTTTAAATAGATCTAAATACTCTCTACGTGAAAAACATCAAATTTAATTAAAAAGCCTAAACTATTAAATGGTGAGATCGAGACATTATAATAAACATTAATATCATTTGCTATATTCTTATGTTGGATATTTTAACTCTAATAATCATATTTTTACTTAATTATTTTTTGAAACAGGCATGCCATGATAAATATATATATATACGACTATGAATGACCACCCATGCCACTTACCACTAACAAATTAATACAAAATAGACATTGCATTTGCCATCCAAGATCGCAAATTTGTTTTCTGTTTATGTTTGATATCTATTAAATAGACATTGATTTCAAAGGTAAATTATACATATATATAAGAATTTGATAAATATAAGAGTTCTTTTTTTTGTCACTTCATTTATATAAAATGATAAAAGTTTAAAGTATTGTCTTTGCAGTGAAAACTTATTGAATGTAAATATTTTATTAATTTAAAAATGCTTTTAAATAGTTCATCTGAAGTATGAATTATGAACTAAATTATTTAAATAAGTAAAATAGTTTCTTACTATGAGCTGGGTGTCAATGACTCGATGCCAGTATAAGGCTCAGTATTAGCGCCAATTGCGGCTTGTTTGTTGCATTTAGGTCGCATCTATTGGATTTAGTCAATTTGAAGTCTTGTTATTAAATTAATATTTTTAATTTAAAATATTTTTAAATTAAATTAAATTATCATTATAATCAAATCATTAATTTTAATTCATTTAAATACTCTTATTTTATCGATTTCAAATTAAAAAAATTTTTTATATAAATTATCATTATTTTATTATAAATTTAAAAAAAAAAATATCGATAAAATATCAATAAAAAAATTTTAAAAATAATTTAATATTGTATAATCTAAAATTTATATATTTCATTAATTAACACACTCATAATTTATATTTTTTTCTCTCATGAATAAGATTATTTTTTATTTATCTTTAGTTAATTTTTATGATTTTTATTTTTTAAAATTTTAAATTAATATTAAGTTAAAAAAATATATTATTGTATATAAAATAAAATTAAATATATATAATTATAATAATAATAATAATAAATAATATATATAAAAAACTTCAATTTAATTTAATTTAAAACAAAAAAAAATAAATTACAAATCAAATTAAAATTTTAATTTATTTTATTTTTTATATTAAATTAAATGAAATAAATTATAAAATTATTTATTTTAATTTAATATTTGATGGATTTAATTAACTTGAGCAAATTTGGCTTCCATCACTGATGGCAGGGACTACCGTATAGATCTAATCTGACCAGTCGCTTCTCACTTCCACGTATCTATCTATTTGTTGGTGCTTAGATTAGACTGGCAGTGCGTCCTTTTCTATTTAAGCTGCGCCTTTTTTTTTTTTTTTTTTTTTTTGGAGTTTAGTTTGCCACAAGGTGGGACACTCTTTTTTTTTTTATATATATATAATATTACTTTTCAATTTTAAAGTTTGCAATTTATTTAATTAATTTATTAATAAATTTATTAGACTACATAACATATGGATAGATTTTTAGAGTTAACAATAAGAAAAGTAATTTATGATTGTACAAATCCAACATAAAAGTGTAAATTAAAATAAATTAAATATAAAAGTATGATTTTGAATTGGTTGGAAAAGAAAATTTAATATAAATCAATGTGTAAATTGATTAAAAAATATAAATAAAAAATACTAATTTTTTGTTTTTAATTTTTTTTAGTCAAAAATATTTAACATACTTAAATGTATGTAAAAGAAATTTCATAATTAAATTATTAGTTTGATAATAAATTCAATAAAGATTGATCATCAATAATTGGAATAAGAGGTGGAGATAAATGGACACATGACCTCTTTATTTTTTAAAAAATTTGAAGTATATTATAATTTAATTATTGATATTTGATAAAATTAATTAAATAATTTTTATATTTAAAAAATTTTAATTATTGATAAAATATTATTTAATCTCATTTTCCTTAACTTTCTTTCTTTTTTCTTCATTCTTTAATTTTTTTTCAATTTTTCTTTATTTTTTTCATAATTTCCTTTATTTTTTTCTTAATGGTATTATAATAATTTTTAATTATTTCTAATTAAAATATATATTTGATACTTTTATTATTTTTAAATTTTTAAATAAATTTATTTTATTATTATAATATTTTTTTTCTAAAATTTTTGCGTTGTTTATGTCTCAATGTGAAGGTGTCTCTTATTTTTAAAATTTTTATGTCTGCGGATGATTGAAATTAAAATAAAATATACAAATAAATATATATATAAATAAATATATATATATATATATGAGCTGGTGATATATTACAATCATTTTCAAATGAATGGTTAGTTGAGAAATCCATCAAATGTCAAAGTTGGTTTTAGCCTGATTGGATAGGCTTTATACAATTATACTGCCATACAGCAACTTTCCCATGAGAAAGGCTTCTTTGGCCACGGTGCTTGCATTTTGTTAGTCATCTCTTCCAAATCAATATGATTGAATTCAGTTTTAATTAATTTTTTTATTTTATTTTTGAATTGAAAAAAAAAAAGGCTAATTAAGTGTGTGAATTATTTAATCAGAGTCATTGACCTAGTATTGAGCTTCCCAATTTAAATTACTTTTGTAATTTTTTTTAATTACAATCGTAAAAATTTTGATATTAGTAATTAGTGGTAAAAAAAAAATTTAGTAAAACACTGTACTTTTATGGAGGCACACTAATCATTGAATACTGCATATCTCTTTCATAATGACCACCATTCTTAGTCCCTACAAAAACAACTTAGCCTTAATTAACTTCAGTCAAGTGATAATATAGCTGAGACCTCTCTAATCATTCCAATAATTAAGGAGTGGGACTCCCTAAAGCAGATAGGCCCCATAGGTCATTTTATCATTTCAGCTACTTTCTATACAGAAGCATGGAAATAGGTAAGAAAAGAAAGAGGACTTGAAATATAATTGAAATTCACTGGGCATTAATATTGTATCATTAGACAGATTTGGTTGCCTTTGCCTCTCAATTTTACTTGATTATGTAAACCAAATTACTTATCTTCTTTTGTCTGCTTAGGCCCACCCAAAAAGCTTATAACTACTTGTCCTAGTGAGGTTATCATTCAGCATCCACCTAATGAATTGTATTTGCTAAAAACCCATTCATATTATTTTTTCGAGTTAAATGAATATTAGTAAATGCAACTCAAATATACTCGTAAATATGTTTACAACTTAACAATTTTTTTTTTTTAATGTTGCATGTCAAGGGTAGATTTGAAATCATAATATAATATAATGTAATATAATTAAATGCTTTTTTTTTTATATAATCACGTAATATCCAAGCTCACTAAACATGATTAATTTACATTCGAGCCGATAAAAATTCAAAGAATAAAACTCTCCTAATACCTATTTTTAATATAATACAATCAAATGCATTTTCAATGTGAAGGATCAACACTATATCTATATCTGTCTGTTACTTCTTGTAGATTATCTGCTAGCACCAAAACATGCCCTATAAATGAACAGCTTGCCCAGCTTTTCAGCACGAGTGCCTTATTCTGCTACTCAAAATTCAATATTAATGCATTGTTCTAAATGGAAATAAACTGTGCAACTTTCAACTTCTCCTTATAAAATTTTGAGAAATGAGAAGACAAGCATTGTCGTACAAAAATAGAAAAGAAAAATTTACAACAGTACATGAGATAGTGTTTCTGGATCGTGTGAATCAAATTACAAAACAGTTTGTTCAATCTTAAATACTAATATAAACAGCTCATACATAGGGGACTCTTTAAATTTTTAAGGAGAAATATAGAGTTGAAATTGGTACAGAGCTAGTACCTGCATAAGCACTTAAAGAGAAAAGGTGCTTAGCATCTCTTGCACTCATCAAATCCAGGAAAAATACAACGCTCATTTCTGGATTACGAAGGTACATTGAAGTGAAAGAGCCAAGAGATGACAAATGCAAAGACCATACAGGCTAGTAAGAAATTCAGGAACCGATGGCCCTGCCAGAAGTTCCGGGTCTCTAGCATTTGCACGGATGGAGCTGCAACTGCTACTGCAATTTCATTCACCTCATTCCACTGCTCTACTAACTCGACCTCATTTGGACCAGCAACATTTCTAGCAATTGATCCACAAATCTCACAGGTTCTGCAATTAAACAAAGCAAATGACCTCAATGATTGATCTTAAAGAACGCTATCATCCTTGAATGTTTTATTTTGAATCACTATGCTTTAATCAACCATAACCAAAAATCTATGCAAGGCAGGAATGAATATATTTCCTTCTTCAAACACAAAGTAAAGCCAGAAAGCTATCCGCAAGTAACCACTGCTAGTAGTTTGATAAGGGCTAATCATCAAACATAGTTGACCGAGAAATATATGAAGTATATACCCTTTGATGATCGCATATAGGGCTCTTTAAAATGGAACAGGACATGCAAAAAGTCACATATACATGGATAGTATTTTTTTCCATTCTAACAAGAAAAGAATGAGAAATTGATTCACAAATAGAATTCATGACTTTGTCAGAGCTAGTTTATTCTAAGTTTATATGGAAACTAAATGCCATCTCCCAGTTATGGTCCTAACTCCCAAGGAAGCAGGCTCCCATAAATGATATCTGGATATGGTCCAATCCTCAATAATTTATGCAAGAAGTGACTGCTTCAAAGAATAGTAGCAGGGCATTTGGCATATGCTGACCCAATAGATTCACCATTGGATGAGCAACGGTTCATACTTCATACAATAATAGACATTCAAAGGATGCATAAAAAGTAAACCAAAATAAACTGTAACAGTCTAATACATTGGCGCCTCAATTACTTAATGGAAAGGTTTTAATTAACCTAAGAAGTACAGCTAATTACTTAGGTTGATTTGCTCCTGATGCAGCCTATTCACATCTTCATACATGTCCATTTGACCCAAAATACAGATCCAAAAAAGTAAACATATGGCTATCAGGAACCATGATTTACAGTTGGTGAAAAGTAAAAATATATGGTAGGAGCACTATAGAAAACAAGGATGGTTGAAATACACAAAATTTAGACAACATGTACAGCAGTGTATTAAATGAAGAAAAAAAGATACAGCCTTAAGCAGGATGCCTTCAAAGTTGGTGAAAATCAAATGTCTACATCACAGATAATGAATATAATTCTGCAAAATATACAGATCTCTGCAGTCTACTTAATGTAGTAAGAAGACAAGCAGAAACTCTGCATTTTATTTTTAAAAAGTTTCAAAGAATGAAAAGAAAAGAAAAGAAAAGAGTTCAGAAATTAAAATTCTAAAACAGACCAACTTCTATAAGGCAACTAGCTAGTGCATTGAACACTTGAAGATTAACTGAACGCTTGTTCTTGTATACAATATTAAGTTTAATACATGTTCAATTTCAACTACTAATTGTCTGCATTTTCCAGCATGATAGGTGCAGTTCAATCATAAATCCTCAAATTGGATTTTTTTGGCAAGAACAATGTGTTGCTGCTATACAACAACTAATAAGCCTCACCCCCAAGCTAGTTGGGGTCGGCTACACTGATCCATTGCCTGCTGTGCAACACACAAAAATGCATAATAAGAGTCTGCATGCTCACATAAGAATTTCAATACATACAGATGACAAAATACTCTTTTCCCCTCTTTCCTATCCTTATATAAGGCTTTTGAATGCATTGACTATTTAACCCAGTCAAACACTAAGACCATAACAGAAAAGAAAGGAATTGACTTGATGGTTTCATAAGAAAAAAAATCCTGGAAATCAAAAACTAAACCCCAGTAATCTTGAATGTGCTGGAATAAGATATATAACAATGCCAGCATGAAAAATTTAGGGGCTGTCAACTTTTGTAATGTCATCAAAGGTAAAATATTTCCAAATTGTACAAAATAGGAACATCAAAATAAAAAATCGAGCTTGGAAAGTGAATTATATATCATGAAAGCTGCCAATTTTGAAGTGACTCCACACGTAAATATACTCTGATATTTTATCTTTCATATTTATTTCAAGAAACAATATTGCTGCAATGAAGTTAAATGCAAATCATCAAATTCTTCATAAGTTAACAATAACAATTATTAGAAAAGGAAAAAGGAACAAGCAATAATTATTGTACATTCGGCATATGACATATTAGGACTAAAATGCTGGTCCATATCTTCAAATAAGAATGGTCCCAGGCTGTTAAATTTTCATCATTTGAATATAGTGTCATCAAACTACTTTAGCTGATCTTTCTTCATAAACCATGCATGTCATAAGACACTGATATCTAAGACATGATCATTTTAGACAAAATAACAAAATGAAAAGGATATTTGACTTGATTTAAGTTAAATGAATGCATTTTTTGAAAGCATTGAGTCCAAGATACATTGAATACTAGTGAAAGAGTTTTACTTTGAAGTACTACAAATGAATTAAGCTCATGAGTCATACTTTAAAATCATGGGAAAGAGTTATAAAACATCGGTTACGTAGTGTTACATCTATCTTTGACAACCAATTTGGGTTCATGTCAAGTTTATCAACCATGGAAGCAATTTTTCTCATTGGAAACTTGATGGGAAAAAAGAAAGATACAATGAAAGATTTGAATATAGTTTTTATGAATTTGGAGAAGGCTTGTGCAAGAGTCCCAAAAGAAGTTTTATGATGGATGTTAAAACGTTAAAGTATATCGATTAGATACATACATATATTGAATTACATGTATGAAAAAGCGATTTCTAGTATGCGCATGGTTGTAGGACACTCAGAAGACTTTTCTATCTCAATTGGGTTGCATCATGGATCCGCAGTGAACCCTTAACTATTTGTTTTGATTATGAATGAATTAACAAAGCACATACAAGAAGAAATCCCTTGTTACATGACATTTGCAAACAATATTGTGTCGTTAAATAAGACACATGAGAGAGTTAATATAAAATTAGAATTATGGAAGAGTGTTTTGGAGTCTAAAGGTTTCAGGTTAAATAGAATCAAGACGAAATACATGCATTGCAAATTTAGTAAATGAGAGATAATGAGTGAATTAATTTGGATGGGATGGCATTGTCCAAAATAAACATTTTAAATATTTAGACTCAATTATTCAAGGAGATGAAAGTTGTGAGAAAGATGTCAACCGTAAGACAAAAGTTGGGTAATTGAAATTGAGAATTGCCACAAGAGTCCTATATATGTTACTATAAGATTCATAAATTGAAAAGGAAATTATATCCTACAACTATCTAATTGACTATGCTATATGATAGCGAGTATTGGACAATAAAGAAACAATATATATCGAATATGAGTGTTACCGAAATGAGAATACTAAGATGGATGTTTGTGGTCATAGTAGAATTGATAAGATACACAATGAAAATTTTAGAGACAAAATGAGTGTCACATCAATTGAGAACAAGATAAAAAAATGAGAATTAATATTATTTGTGCACGTGAAGCAGAAACCTAGTGAGACTTTGATTAAGTAAATTGAGTACATTGTGATAGAGGAGAGAAAAAAAGAAAGGGGTAAACCTAAACTAACTTGGAGAAAAGGAATACAAGAGGCATTACAATTATTAGAAGACATCACCTAAAATTGTTTAGAGTAAAACAACGAATCCATATAGCCAAACCTAATTAATTGTGAGATTAAGAATAAGTTGAGTTGAGTAATGAATGCAATGTAAATAGATACAATTTTCACATTCAGGAAATAAAAGTTTAGACGGCCAGCTCTTACAGAAATGGTAAAGAAGAAAAAGATATATTTGTTTGGATAATTTAATTACAACAAAGCAAAGGATTGAAGGAATATTTGCATTATTGGAAATAAAAGTGGGACATTCTGGTGGTTCATCTTTTGCTTTTATTATTTCTTATTATCTTGAATTTGTGCACAAGCTGCTTTAGCACCTTTTTCTCTGTACTCAATGAAAAGTCGGAGTTTATTCTAAAAATTTACTTCCATTAACTAGAGAGAATATTTTGCATTCGCATGTTTCTTCTGTCTTGCAACAGTATGATCCTTGTTGCCAATATTTTCACCAAATATTGCTCCACAATTTTATGCCAAGTAAATATATATATATATATATATATATATATATATATATATATATAACCCAAAAACAACTTTAGGCAACAAATAGAAAACAGAAACTGTGGAGCAATTAACATCACCATTTGCCTAGACAAATAACAAACTGCCACAAGCTTCTCAATATTTTACAGCTTCAATCATTTCACAGCATGTGACATCATTTTCATTGTCATAATCCCCATCTATTTATGAATTTTTAGCTCAGTGCGTTTGTGTGTGTGTGTGTCTGTAGCTTTTTGCCAAATCAGACAATATAAAGAGTCAAGATCAAGATAAGCAAAAAAGTATAAAATTGTGCAGCACTACTCTTTCCATAAAAATCCTACATAACACAAAGAATCAAAATTAAATTGGCATCTCTATAACAAAAGTAAAAGATCATTAGCAAGATTAATACTTTACCCAGAATTATACAATTACCAAAAGCATTAAATAAACCAAATGCTGAAAATAGACATTAAAAAGAAAGAAGAGAAAAAGGGAAACTCTATAAGAACTGTAAAAAAAATTACAGATCATTCTTTTTCCCTTACTTTTAAGCTACTTACTTGTTTCCCTTAATCTTGAACCAGGCTTCTGCACACTGTTTGTGAGCAGCAGCCAAATCATCCTTGCAAGAACAACCCAACTCAATAGGCAAGCCAGAATCTTGATTCCCAGCATCCAAACTCAGATGACAAATCCTGCAATCTCTTTCAACTTTTGCCAAATGTACCTTAATCTCAGGCACCCCACATTCCAGATCCACCTCTGACAAAGAGGATCTGCTCTCCTTCACAATCTCACTGATAGAGCCAGACTCACTTGAAGAGTTTCTTTGCTCTTCATCATCTGACTGCTGGTGGTGATTATTTCCATCTACATCATTGTCATCAGCAACAACAACAACATTAACAGGCACATGAGGTTTTTGTAAAGTTTCCATTTTTAAGACACAGATGGTGAATCTTCATGAAATGGATTTGTGAGACAGAGACCATAAATACCCACCAAAGTGGCTCCGTTAGCTCTCAGTCAACATCTAGTACGTAACTACTGTACTGTGGTAGGTAATCTCCGTTCCTCTCTCTCTCTCTCTCTCTTTCTCTCTCTCCAGTCTGTCAGTTTTGAACAGAAATTGTAGCATAGACAGAAAGATCAATGGAGAATATACAGTGTAAAGCAGAGAGTAGGAGAAATGGTAATGAAAGGTTCTTTCTCTTCTTTCCTTTCTGCCCTAGTGTATTTATTTACTACATGTTAATTGGATTAGCCATTAGTGGTACAGAGAAATAAAATTTTTGCCGCTAAGAAAAAGAGAAAATTGCTAAAAAGTGAAGGATTTAGAAGATGATCAGATGTTGAAGTGACCTATTAAACTGTTATTTTTTCTCAGACATCATCCTATAATGGTGGCAAAAGCAGATTTTTTTTTTTTTTTTTTTTTTTGTCTTCTTCAGTGCTTTATTATTTTTTTGAAGGGTTTTGGTACTCTCTTCTTAGTTTAATTGTCATCATGGATCTCCCCTGATTTTTTATGATGCAAGTTTCCTTTTAAGCTACAAGAACCCAATATTGCCCTTCCTCTTTGAATATAAATTCTTGTTGCAAAAGGGTAAAATGGACTTTTCGATATAATCGGGTGTTTTTATAAGGGTTACTTCCTCTCTTTATGAAAAGGAGAGTTGTAGCAGATCTGTCCCAGCAGTAGCTTCATGATTGTGTATTATGTTTTTATTTGGCCTAAACTTTGGATTTTACATTACGTAATTGAGGCATCGTCTTAAGTGAAACCTTTTGGTCAAATTTGTTTATCTGGAGACAGACAGGAGACCAGCTGGCAGACGACCATCCTTCTATTATTTTTTGTGATGCCCCTAAAATGGGTTTCATTTTTATTTTTTTTTAGAAAAATATAAAATTTATACTAATTGAAAGAAGAGTATATTAGAATAATACAAATAGTAGAGTAAAATCACACTTTTCAGGAGGGGTCTGTCCATTCCCACCTCATTTCATTCAATTGGCATTAAAATTATGATTTATTAAATATTGTAAATTGAATTAATTCAAAAAAATTTAATCATATAGATTAAATTGAATATTATATATAGTAAAATTTCTGTAAATTAATAATATTGAAACTAGTAAATTTTATTAATTAAAAAAATTAATTAATTGATAAATTAATAATTTATTAATTTAAAAATAGTAATTATAATTTAATAAATAATATTTAATCAATTAAAAAATTATTATATTTTATTAATTTTATAATTAATTTAATATGAATTAAATTAATTGAAAAAAAAGTGATAAATTAAATATAAATTAATTAAAGTGAAAAAAATATTATTAATTTAATATAAATTAAATAGATTAAACAAAAAAAATATGTAAATTGAATATAAATTAAATGAAAAGAAAATGTGAGTATAATTGTTTAGATTTAAATTAATTTTTATGTAAATCACTTTGTAAAAACTCTTATATTTTATAGTTATAATGACTTTCTATTTAAAAAGTATTCAAAAATCAATCATAACAAATGAGATGCGTAAAATATTATGTGAGTATAATAAAGAGCATTTCATATGTACTAAAAAGAATTATAATAGTAGATTTCTGACATATTTCACTTGAAAGTTAGTCAATATACAATATCATATACACTCAAGAAAAATTATAAATGAAAACGCATTCAAAATATCAACAACACTTCATAAGTTTTTATTACAATTTAAGAATTCAATCCTAAAAATTCTAGATAAATAAGAAAAATTAAAAATAATATCCAACTAAATTTAAATTTCAAGAAAAAAAATGCAACAATACACTCATATTTTAATAAAGTATCATAGAATATTATATATACATTTTATTGGTAAATTATTAATAACAATTTATTAATTTATAATATAAATGAAATTATATAATTATATATGGATTTTTAAAAAAATAATATCTTATTAATTTATCGAAATTATTAATTTAGTCCATTAGACCCAAATCCAGACCGAAAAAATTATTATATAATAGAAGTTATTAATTTATCGAGTATTAATTTATAAATGTTTTACTGTATGTCAATCTGCAAACAGATTCAATCCAACCCTATATATATATATATATATATATATATATATATATATATATATATATATATATATATATTAATAAAAAGT
>CANXYC010213636.1:0-11442 GCA_948193065.1 Aleurites moluccanus | reverse complement strand
GGGATATTGTTGGGAATTAAGAATAGAGATTCTAAGATAATTAATTAATGGAAATCATGTGGAACATTGTTGATTGGAGAAACCCTAATTTTTGTATATTTGGGAAATGTCTTAGGAGGAGAAATTCAGAATTTGATTGAGAAATTTAAGTGAGCAGTTGGCTAAAGGAATTTAAGGAAATTTGTGCAAGAGGTAAGTATGAACACTTTGTTTGATTTTCATTCTTTGGAAGTAATACAACCAATTATTCTTGCATTTGTTATCCTATTGTACATAAACGTTCATAAGCTGTATATTGTAAATGGCTTGATCAATATTCTTGGATCAAGTTCATATGTTCTTGCTTGTGAACCCGATTTGAATTATTGTTGTATGATGATGGTCTCGCGACCAATATGCTTCTTATGTGATTGAAACCCATGACTCGTGTATAGAATGCTCTTCCCAATGAGAGTAAATTCATTGGTCCATTGTGCACTTTGGGAGCCCATCCCATAGGGTCTTTATCGGTGTTCCACTTAGAGGGGGCCATGAGCTCTAGGCGCATGCCTTGCCAAGCATGTGTGCACGTTGAGGTAGCAAGGCTACCGATACGTATGTTATGATATGTGATCAATTCTTCTAGATGATATTTGATAATGCCGTTCTTCGTGGGCATTCTATGTTCTAAAGATGAATCATGATTTGAATTTGACATGATTTGATACAGCCAAATTATTATGAGAACTACATTTCTTTCAAGTAAAAGCCTATGAATTCCTTCATGCCTATATGTATAAGTATTTGTTCATTGACCATGATTTGATATTTCATTCTTATTGTATAATGTTCATATCTTACTGAGTTGAAGGCTTACTCCTCTTCTGTGGATTTCAGGTGATAGTTTAGCTCGTGAGGGAGCTAGCAGAGAAGATCAAGCTTCTTGACTTTTTCATTCCAAGAAGCTTTCATTGTAAATCTTTTGTTATATAATTATGTATATTCATTGAATGGTATTATGACTCAATATGTAATGGGAGTATACTCTAGAGCTCCGTAGTTAGTCATTAGAGGATGATAATATTTTGATGTATGAATGGTTATCTTTTGGCTAATCTTGTTCCTTAGTGATGTGAGATGCATCTTTTGATCAGTAAGGAACAAGAGAATATTATTCATGAAATGATGTAGTAAAGAAATGATTTATTTTTGAATGGATTACGAATATGATTTAGCATGGTATTATATTTGATATAATTGTTTATGAGATTCAGGATATGGGAGTTCTACGGGTTTATGGTGGCCTTAAGCCTACCCTTGCCCTAGGATTGTCGCACCACTGGAGTTGGGGTGTGACAGAGGTGGTATCAGAGCACAAGGTTATACAATCCTTAACATAGAAAATAGATAGGGATGCATGAGCACTAGTATAAGTATTGATTAAGGTAACTACGGACCATAAGATCATGTCTCGTCTAATTGTGTCTTCTTTTGATGTATATATCTGCGTTAAGTGTGCGTAGTGAGTCTGATGAGTTTGTTCTTCTTATCAGTATTTAAATGCCTCCGCGTCACGGTAGAGGACGAGGTCGAGGCCGTCCTAGGCAGGATTTACCTTCTGAAGAAGGTTCTGTAGGTGGTAATGGAGGTGATGAGGTACCTCCTGTGCCACCAGTGGATGTGGCTCACATGGCGCAACAGTTGGACCAGTTACAGAGGAACTATGAAGTACTAGCTGAATTTATTACTCAGTAGAGGCAGCAGCAGGCTCCTCTTGTCCAAGCAGTTCTAGAGATTTCTGTTCCTCCACCCCCGCCGGTAGTAGTACGTCAAGTTGAGGAAGTGTCTTTTTAGAAGTTTCTGAAGCTTAAGCCTTCGGAATATCAAGGTGAGGTAGATCCTACCGATTTTCTAGAAGAAATAGAAGAGAAGATTCAGATTTTGAGGATTCCGGATAGAAGAGCTATAGAATTTGCTGGGTATTTAATGAAGGCTGAAGCGAAAGACTGGTTCAAGAGGAGCATTTCTAGTATGCTCCGAGACAATGAAGAGTTATCCTGGGAGAGGTTTAGGAAAATGGTTCTTGATGAAGTTCTTCCGAAAAGTGTAAGGGATGCTAAAGCTATGGAGTTTGAGAGGTTGGTTCAGACTCCAGGTATGACTGTATCTGAATATGCAAAGAAATTCAGCTAGCTGAGTAAGTTTGCTCCGGCACTTGTGCCTTCAGCAGTACGGATTCAGCAGTTCCGTAGGGGATTTGTGTCTCTGTTATTTAAAGTCTTGGCTGCTCTTGAGTTTGATTCTTATTCCAAGCTGGTGGATAAGGCAAGAGTAATAGAGAACAAAGAAATGGAAGCTAGATCAGAGAGAGAAGAAAAGAAGAAGGCTAAGGTTAGAAGCTCTTCTAGGCAGGACAGTGGAGTGAAGAGTATCAATGTTGTACCTCAGTCAGTTGCTAGAGGGGGATTCCGAGGGCCATCAGGGAGATTTCAGCAGAGACCGAATCCCTCCAAATTTGTTTCTCCAGTGAGCCATAATGCAGCTAGTTCAGCACCACCAAGGACTAATCCTTCTTGTCCTACCTGTGGTAAACTTCATAGAGGACCTTGCTTCTATGCATCAGGTGCATGTTACGGATGTAGGCAGCACGGTCATCTTCTCAAGGATTGTCCGCAACCTTCTTTTGGGGTTAGACAGCAGGCTTCTCAGGCTACTGTTCAGATGAGCAGAGAAAGAAGCATGGGTCAGCAGTCAAGAGGAGGTAGAGGTAGTATGGCGAATTTCACAAGGCATAGTGGTTGATCCGCTAGTCGCTGGCAGCAATTCACCCTCTTTATGCTAAAAATTCATTAGCCCTGTCTGGTGCAATTCACCCTCTTTATACTCAAAATTCATTAGGCCTATCTGGTGGATGCACCAGACAGGGCCAGTGGATCTGCCAGATATGATTTTATTCCAAAAGACTAAAATTTCCTTTAACACTTTATAAATAGCCCCTCACCCCTCCATTTTCCACACACCTTGCTTGCTAAGTTGATTTTTCCTTAGCTAAGCTTTTTCTTCTCTGTCTAAGCAATTTTATCAAGTTTCAAGTGGTTTTGCTTTCCTCAAGCAATACTAGCTTCTCAAGTCTTTCTTAGATTTTGAGAAGTTGAAGACCTACACTTGGCCAATTGTGCCTTAAATTAGTCTTCGTTAGACTAATTTAGCAATAAACAATCAATTGATTCAATTCCACTCTACCAACATAGAAAAGTGAAACTTTGTTCCGGTAAATCACTTCAGCCTCTACCAATTTGCAAGTACCAAAGTAAGGTATAATCAGACTTTCGTAAAATCAAAATTTTTATTTTGGATCCAAAATCTCAAACCAAACCCAAAATTAGTCCAAATCAAACCTGTGTTCTGAAATAAGTCCAAATCAGACCTTTGACTCGAAATCAGTCCAAATCATTCTAGTGATCCAAAATCAAGCCCAAGCAGCCTTAGCACCCCAAAAATCATTTTCAAAGCCTAAGCAACCCTTGGCACCTTAAAATCAAACTAAAACTTTAGCAAGAAGGGCGAACTATACGGATTTTGATTCCTATTCAAACAAGATACATAAGCATTCTCTTCAATTGAGTATTAAATCTAAAACTCTAAAATTATTATTCCCCTTTAATCCAATTAATTTCATTTTGGAGGACATGTGATTTGCTTATAACCTATAAGGGTTAGAACTAATCCCTCCGATTCAAATTAAAGAATTTGTGATTAACCTAAAACTCATAAGGGTTAGAGTTAATATCATTAATTATTATTGTAATTACTTAATTTCTTTTATTTCTTTCTGAATTATTTATTGCTTTAGCATCTATATAACTGTCATGCATATTAAGTACTCATGAAATTATAATTTTAAGTCAGAATTAATTCAAAGCTAAGTCAAGATTTCTTAAATAAAAAACCTAGTCCTTGAACTCAGATCTGTTCGAAGGTCTAATGCATTTTATCCATTATGAAAAATAAAATTGGAGTCATTTTTGGGTTTTTCCTTATATTTTTCCAATAAAACTAAAATTAAGGTGGCAACTCCCCAAAACTTATTTTCAAATAAAATTAAACTCAAAAAAGGTTTTTCAAACAAAAATTAAATATTTTTTCCAAAAAATGATAAACATAAATTCCAGGTGGCTAGGTATTTTGCCAACATGAGATTAAAACCCAAATGAGCGTTCTAATTCCCATAGCAGGCTGAGAGCATTGGCACTTGGGTGAGGCCTCACAGAAGGCTGAAAGGAATATCTTGTTATATTTCACGATAAGTAGCCGTTGTTAAATCATTGGTAACACTCGTCACTCACTCTTTTCTTGTAATTGGTCAATTTTAGATATAGAATAAAAAAACGGTCATTATTATAAGAGTAATGTTTGTTACTACTCATTCACGAGCATTATTCATATTGTCATGCTTGTTACATTCAAGTCTTAAATTTGAGAATTTTGGACAAATTAACACTCGTTACCCTATGGATAACATTCATTACTGTGAACACATGATTTTGCAACCAAGCATGCTCGGGTCATGCCATATTAATTAACAATCAATTGGAGATCAAAGTTGACTCTAAATACAGACAAATCGGACCATGCCAAGCTGATCGGCGTCAATTGGAGCTCAAACCACTTTGAATTGGTGAATCAAATTGGATAAGTATCAAAATGAATATAATGGCACCTAAGTTAGGCCTTGGTGGCAGTGCCAAGCCTAGCTAGAAGCGCTGCCAATGGCATAAATAGCCCTGGGCGGCGCCGCCACCTAGGCAAGTATAATACCATATAAATTCCTAACTCATGTGCATTAATTAATTCTCAGTATATGATCCATTAGTCTTGAATTGATGGAAAATAATTTTAGAGACACAGTCAAAAAGCAAACTTGAAACTTTTGCGAAAACCGGCAGTGCCAAGAACACTACCGAAAAATAAGCAGTCTGGTCAATGGAAGAATTTCTGAAGTTTATCTGGGGGTAAAAGATGATCATAATTTATGATTAATTTTGGTAAAAAGAAAGAAGTGAAAATCATTTAGGAACACTGAAAAAGTTAGTAATGGCATTTTGGTAAATAAATGAAAATTTAAAGTGAATAGTACAAAGTGGTCGGTCAGAGTTACAGAATGACTTTAAAATGATTTTTATAAATAATGATAAATTACAATAAACCTATTGACTATCCACTCTGATATCTAAATCCTGACAGAATTGTCAGAATAAATTACAGAAGATTTAAAAACCAAAGTGTAAAGGATGGAACTTGAGAGATTTAGTTGTAATTTTCCAAATGAGTTTGTCATATATGGCCTTCACCATTTCAGTCATCTTCTCCATTTCTTCCATCCACCATTGTCCTGTTTCCATTTCTTCATCTCCATCTTCCATTTTTCTTATTCCTTATAGATTTCTTTAGGAAATTGATGGAAATATAGCAAATCAAGGTAGCTAAGTTCATTTCTAACCTTAAATTGAAGTGAGGAGCTAAGGTTTGGGCAAAAAATCTCCAAAGGGATTTCGGCCACTTGAAGCAATTTTGGTAAGATGTTGTTTTGTTTCATTTGATTGATGATTTAGTGTTTAATTAGGTTGAATTAGATGGGTATGATGTTTAATTGCTTTAATTGTTGTTAATTTGATGAAATTCCTAATTTGTGTTTGTAAATTGAAGTTGTAAAGGATGATATGTTTATTTAGTGTTAGGAATTGCTAATTGATGTTAGAAATGGTTAATTAGATATTAATGAACAACTAATTGATGGTTAATTTGTTGTAGAATTGGAGATTTTGCAAGTTGAGTTTTCAAAGTAAGCTAAATTTGAGATTTCGGTGGAATTGGTGAATATAGCAAGTACATTAGCCATTTGGATCGTTAGGTGAGTTTACATTGCATAAAATAACATGTTTGAATCAATAAATTGATGATTAAAAACCATTGGCAAAAAGACCTATGTTGGTCGAACCCTATATAACCAATAATGCCTATGTTTTGTTTGATTTTCCTTGACAATTCCTAGCCAATTTGATCCATTTTAACATTGTTTAATTGTGTTTCTTTGATACCTATGCTTTGTTGAACAATGTGGTTTGTTGTTGGTTTGATTGGGCAAGCCAAATTTGCCACCAAACCTAACCTATTGGCTTGCCATTGTATGCCTACCAAGTGTTCGATGAAATGCCTAGTTCAATTGACATTGGCCAATTGGTTTGCATGCCATAGGCCTACCAATTGAATGCCATTTTTGCCAGCGATATTGGCATGCCAATTGACCTACCATTTTTGGCCACCGAACCAACTTTTGTTCTATACCATTATTGTTTATCATAATATGTATCCTTACTTAATAGTTATATTTTCTTACGCCATTGTTCCATATTCTATGTGATTTGATTGATATTGATTATATTGACAGTGATGGTACCATTATTGTATAGTGGTATCTATTGATATGTTATTCCTTTTTATTGACCCAAATGTGGTTTGACAGAGCTGCCTCACCGACAGGGTAGTGGGTACATACTGTCGACAATGTGTACATTAATACTGATGCCCTAGCTGGGAAGGGTTATTGGTTCCAGCCATAAGACCTTATCAGTCTTAAGCTTATATGATATATGTGATCGACTGCGTGATTACACATAGTCTATGAGTTCATGGCCCTCTATCTGTCTTACCATATTGATTTCCTTAATTGGATATGACCATTGCTATTCCTACTGTTCATCGATACTGATTCTATCATTTATATGATTTACCCAGTACCATTATTTCTTATTTTGTATAAACCATCATTTGAGCTTATAATTCATTGTGATGCATGTAAATTCACTGAGTATCATCCATACTCATTTTTTTTTTGTTTAACCATTTCAGGAAAGTAGTAGGTTGTAGAATCCTGACGTCTGTCTTTCATAGATTTCTGCTACAGTCTATATGTATATTTTCTGGATTACTGTATTTATATTTGAGGTTTCTTTATCTAGCTGCTCCATGGGTATGTATGGGTTAGCTAGGAGATGAATATTGTGTATGATATATTGATAATTATATTTTTAGTTATATGATGGTTTTATGATGTGATATGTGAATGTTACAGCCAACTGTAGAATGCTTGACAGAATAACAAAATTGCATAATGGATGGTAATTAATTAAAATGAATAATTATTTGAGGTTTATAGATTGTGCATGTGATACTGGGTTCTACGGGTGCCGGTCGCCATTGGCATCTCCTATGCCCTAGGACCGTCGCGGTCCGGGAAACAGGGTCATGACAGAGGTGGTATCAGAGTACTAGGTTTACATAATGTAAATCTAGGTTACAGATGAATAGTGATAGAATTACAGAGAAATAGTGACTAGTTATAGAATGGGGTAGAATTAGGTATACCGTTGAGCTTAGGATTTCCTTTATCTTCGTTTGCTATCATCGTCTGTTATATGTCATTATTCTGCATTTTTACCGTATTCTGAGACTGTTATCATTTTTCTCGACAGATTACAGAGATGTTTGACAACAGAGACAGAGGCATCAGGGAGGCTGAGGTTGCCTCTAATGAGTCCTTAGTGAGGGAGATCAATGTATCAGAGGGTCCGTCTCAATCCCTACGGACTACAAATGATACAGAGAGGGGAGATGACCCATGGAGGGTAGAGATGATGAGAGGTTTGATGGAGTTGAGGAGGGAGATGGTTGAGATTAGGAGGGAGAGACAGCAGGCACAACCACCACCTGCTCCTGCAATAGTACCTCCACTAGTAGTACCTGAGGTAGTGTGTCACGACCCAACCCGGGAGTCATGATGGTCCTAGGATACGGGTGATGCATAAGCAACCAGTACCACGAAGAACCCAAATCAACTATCTATATGGCATGCATTATAATAACAAGCTCATTTATGGGCCAATTTGCACATTAGGTACTGTTTAGCAATAAAGGCTGGTTTAGTAGTCCAAATGAATTTAGGTATGCTTTATGATGCAAATCATGCATGAATATACAAAAGGACTCACCTGATATGCCAAGAAATCCAATGATCCCCCAATTGCACCCGAGCCCCTACTCGGCTAGCCGTTCAGCACTCCGACCAGGAGTTCCCGACGGTAAACCTATTTACACATATAACACTCTGATAAGACTATATACTATTACAAACATTTAATTCACATAAACAAGCATTCAAAAATGCCACATTACACAAGACACACACACTATACCTTATAAACACCATTAAACACCAATTATGCTATATTCAATTCTTATGCCATTATTCATATCTATTATCACTTTTAACCCACATTAAGCACTTTTATCACCAATATAACACATAAATAATTCTTAGACACTTAATTCCTCATTATCTATTAACCATAACTATATTCCAATTTAATCTTCAAACACACAACTCAATTATTTCTTATATATCTAAACCTATACATTCACACCATTTACAATACTTAAATCATATTCAATCTTAACTCTACTAAACACATTATTTTAACACCTTAAACTAGCAAAATTCATATCAATTAACTTAAGCAAAAATTATCATTTTTCTTCATTTTTCAATGCTATTCCATCCAATACCATTCAAATGCATCCAATGTCTAACATTTAAGCTTTTAAACCTATTAAACACCAGAACACATACTATTAACCTAATTCATCCCATTCGGCCAAAACAAACTTTCATCCTAATGATTTCTTTTTCAACTTTCAATCATCAATTCATCAAATATACATTAAATACTTCTCATTCCATCCATTAAACACCTAAAACATCAAAAAGGCACACCAAACCCTAACCTTATTGAATTCGGCCCAAACAACAATTTGCTCCAATCCATTTATTTCCATCATTCAATCATCAAAACATGTTATACACATCAAATACATAACATTTAAAGCATTAAATACATCAAAACCATACTTTAATTCAATAATCAACCTATTAGGGTTTCAAGATCCTAACTTGCATTCCAACCATAGAAAATAACTTCTAATCCATAAAAATCAATAAGAACATTTATACAAACAATTTTACATCAATAGAAATTGAAAACTCATAACTTACCACTATTTCTTCAAAACTTCCTTAAGCTTTTTGGTGGTTTTAATGGCTTTTTCTTTGAATTTCAAGGTTGGATTAGTGTTTAGGATGATGAATTATATCTAATTGTATCAAAAATGGAAAGAAAACATCAAGGAATGGAAAAGGAAGGTTTGGCCGAACCAATGCTGCAACAATGGTGATTTTGTGGCTGAAAATTTTAAGGAAGAAGATGATAAATTGTTATGTTTATCCATATACAAAAGGTATGATTCAATGGTTTAGGTTTCATGATAGTTTTGGTGAATCCTAGTCATCAAACCATCCATTCTTCTTACTTTCATACTATAGGTCCATCCAAAGTCAACCTAGATGAGTATCACAAACATTTAGCACACCAAATCCAAAACCAAAAGCAATAATCCCATACTTTGATCTTAGGATAGCAACTTTGCAACCTATTTGCAACCTACTCATCTAATCATCAAATTTTTCATCATTTAATCCAACGGTCAGATTTAATCAAGCCTAAACTAACACCATAAGGTTGCATACACTCAATAACTCTATATTACAAAGGAAATGACCAAAATACCCTTAGTACAACATAAACACCGAAATCGAGCAACGTGCCGATAAAAAATTTTCAACCGGGATTATTTCTTTATCTACTGCTCAAATAAATAAAATAAGGTCATTTTTAAGTCTTTAAATTATTTGCTCCTTTTAAATATAATAGTAAATCCATAAAATTTCGACGGGCGAAAAATGACCATTTTGCCCCTAGTTCACCAAAAACTCAAAATTTTTCAATTAATTCCTAACAGCCTCTAAACCACTTCTATGCCTAAAATCTATTCAAATGACATGCATAACCATTTATTTCATGCATAAACACACATCATTAACAATGCAAAAAGAAAGAAAAAATTTTCCCTCTATTGCCCCTCTAATGGTTTGGGTTAGCTTTTGGTTAAGGTGTTACATTCTATCCCCCTACAAATAAATTCGTCCTCGAATTTACTTTGAGGCCATAGGGTAGAATATAAACCTAACTCCTGGAAAAAAAATGGGATACCTAAATCTCATCGCCAATTCATTATCTCTATTACTTATTTCTATGTCTCTGCTATTCCACAATACTTCAACTATAAAATTACTCTTATTTCAAAACTATCTATTCAATTAATCACCAAGATACTTTAGAATTGCTTCTTATAACAATATCTTTCCATACTTAATCTCCTGAAAATGAAATACTTACTTTTCACTATAAACTGAATATCTCTTTTCCCTTTTAATCCGATGAGCTCTTCTGTTCGTTGAAAACAATTCTTATTCTCTCTTTTATATAACAAAGACTTTCCTCCATTATTTCACTAATCCAATTTGGTCCCCTTTTTATCTGATTCTCATCCAATTCTGTTCAACATACTGATAATCTATATTCCTCTATCATACTGAGCTTCCAAATTGATCTCAAATATCTTTTAAATCAATCATTTATAACCTCAATATATTCCTCAATATCTATATGATCTTCTCTGGTCCATCTATCTAACTCCTTTATCACCCCTGAATATACTGTATAAGAAAAATGATGAATCTTCTTCTCAATCCATCCTCTGTACCTTTAATATTTGAAATACATAATTACCTATTCATTTGGACACCTCTCCCACAATAAAAATATCAGAAGTCCCACTGTTCGGAATCAATTCTCTGGTCTTTACACACTGTGGATCTTTCTTCTATAAGGTTCTTGTCTCATTTCTAAGCAAATACTTCATTTGAAACTGAACTATCCTTGCTGTTTCCTCCTCCTATAATTCCAAATTGCAATCAACCTCCTAACCATTTATTCTCGCAGTTCCTGTACCAACGGTCTCAAATTCAATTCTTTCTTCTTCTTCTTTTTTTCAAAATACCCAAAAGATTTTTATGATCTGCGTAATCTCATATTTTACTCTGTACAAATAATGTCTCCAAAAATCCCAAGCAAAAATTTACTACTATCTTATCCAGAAAACCCTTAATCTCAGTAACCATAGCAAATATAGCCAAATTTACAACCATTTCAATTTTCTATAGATTCACTTTTACTCCATTCTTTTCTAACAACATAGTCCATAAATATGACCTTTGTTACCCAGAATCCATACACTAAATCTTATCAAAACTTTGAGGTTAAACGTGCTCATGCGAGGGTAGTACTATGATGGGTGACCTTTCGGGAAGTCCTTGCATACTATTGATTACCTCTCTATAGCTGATATACAATCCTTATTTTCCTCTTTATTCTATTCTGAAAGTAATCTTTGCAATAAATTCATCTTTAATCTGTATTTGATGATATCCGGATCCCTGATAAACAATCT
>CANXYC010213580.1:0-31164 GCA_948193065.1 Aleurites moluccanus | reverse complement strand
TAAAAGTAGTGGTATTTCACCGTCGCCGTTTCCGGCTCCCACTTATCCTACACCTCTCAAGTCATTTCACAAAGTCGGACTAGAGTCAAGCTCAACAGGGTCTTCTTTCCCCGCTGATTCCGCCAAGCCCGTTCCCTTGGTTGTGGTTTCGCTGGATAGTAGACAGGGACAGTGGGAATATCGTTAATCCATTCATGCGCGTCACTAATTAGATGACGAGGCATCTTCTATAGCAACAGTTTCATACAGTAGAAAACCTCTGACACCTGATGTGGTGGTTGATGAGACTTGGTATTTGGATCCAGAAATTTGCAAGGAATTGAAGATTTGCTTATGTGCTAATTTCTTAGTGCTTTTTTTATTAGTATATAAATCTTAATACTTCCTATAATGTTAAAGCAACTTGGTTTAGTTTCTTTCCAGCTTTGGTATATGGTTGCAAAAATTTTAGCAGAGGAAGCTGCATGGAATTTTGCAAAAGTGAATGCAATTGACTTGGTTACAATAAATCCAGTATTTGTTATTGGCCCTCTTTTACAGCCAACTCTTAATTCCACTATGGAGATGATTCTCAACCTTGTAAATGGTATACTTCTATAACCATTTATGGTTATGAATAATTTAAAGTATATATTCATTAATGATCCTATGACAATAAAACTTTGTGGAGTTTTTTATATGATACAATGCGAGTTTTTTGAGTGCAGGAGCACAGACATACCCCGATGCATATTATAGATCAACTGATGTTAGAGATGTTGCAGATGCACATATTCAAGCTTTCGAGATTCCTTCAGCTAGTGGTAGATATTGTTTAGTTACAAATGTGACCCGCTGTTCTGAAGTTTTGAAGATTATCCATGAGCATTTCCCTACTTTGCACATTCCTGAAAAGTGAGTGATCATTATCTGCAATTTGAATTACTCTCATTTTAGGCTAGTCATCTCCTATTATAAGGATAACTATTTTATTGTTACATAGGCGAAATATTTTGAGCATATGATTGCGGCTACAATAATCATTCCATTTTTTTGAGCTTTCTTGTTCCTTAATGATTTGTCAGAAAAATTATCAGTGCGTTGAAATGCTTCTGTTGTTCATGTGTTGCAGATGTGATGATAACCATTCATTTTTACCAAATTACAAGATATCCAAAGAGAAAATGAATAGTTTGGGTATCAACTACTATTGAAAGCTTGAAGGAGAAGAGCTTCCTCAGCATCTGATTTAGACTTTGTGATTATGAAATGATGCGAAAACAAGTGGGAAAAATTAGACTGAACAGTCGGCTTCTTGCAACAATGGCTCTCGGCCACAGTTTCTACTTGTAGTATGTTAAGAAACATCGCTAAATGGTGACATTTATAGATTATTAGAGCAGATGTTTTTGCATATGCTGAAGCTTTTGAAACACCTTCAGCTAGTGGTAAATATATTGTTAACTTGGAAGAGTAATACATTCCTGCCTCGTTATCGAGCTATACAATGATAGTAGTCATGTTCACACACACACCTCTCTGTTCTAAATATGATAATACGTAGTTGGTATGTGACGAGTATAAAATTACATAATGTGAATATAAATAAAAAGTGAACCAAATACAGAAAATAAATAATATATATATATAATGAATGAACAAAATTTATTATAAAAAATAATAATAATAATAATAATAAGGAAGTAACAAAAGTTGAAAATATCAACTCCATTTTCTCTTGAAAGAGAGAGAGAGAGAGAGAGAGAGAGAGAGTCAGAGAGATATGAGTAGAGAAGGAACGGTGGTGAGTGTAACAGGGGAGCAAGCTACATAATTTCATGGCTGGTTAAGTTATTATTCCAAAAGTGTTATATTGTTAAAGCCACTGTTCGTGACCCAAGTTAGTATCTTTCTTTTGTTTCCGAGTTTTTCTGTTTTTATTTCGAGTTTTTTTTTTTCTTTTTTGCCATATCTCAGCTAGCGGTCTTGCACCTTCTTCTTCTTTAAAGTGGTGGTGTTAAACCCATTATTTTGCTTAATTATAATTAACTGAATATGTATCAGTTGAGCTATCTTACTTATAATAATTACTTGAAACATATGAAATGGACAAACAGATGATCCAAAGAAAACAAAGCTTTTACTTGCACTTGATAGAGCTAAAGAAAGGCTTCATTTGTTCAAAGCAAATTTATTGGAAGAAGTGCTTTTTTTTGAAGAAGAAGAAGAAGAAGAAAAGAAGTATTTTTTTTTATTCTGTAGTTGATGGATGTGAAGGAGTTCTCCGTACAGCATGCCCTGTGCTACTTTCAGCCAATGATGGTTAATGAAAAAACCTCTTCTATTAGACCTTTTATTGCCTTGCATTATATCTTCTTGATTGTCTTCAATACATTCATTTAATTTTTCCATATTCTTGCAAGAAATGTTCCCAATTTATTTCTCTGCATTTCAGACAGAACTAATTGATCCAGCAGTGCAAGGAACACTTAGTCGTCTTAATTCATGCCCAGAAGTTCAGTCTATCAAGAGAGTGATTATAACATCTTCTATGGCAACAGTTTCATGTAGTAGAAAACCTCTAACTCCTGATGTGGTAGTTGATGATACTTGGTATTCAGATCCAGCATTCTGTAAGGAATCAAAGGTGCAATTTTCAAACTAATTTCTTTGTACTGCATAAAATCTTATACGTAATCTTTCTTATATATTTTTTTTTTCTTGATTTAGCTCCGACTGAGTTTTGAACTTGTAACCTCACACCCCTGAAGACTGCTCTAAAGGCTCATTTGTTATATGCCTTCTTTCCAAGATTAGTGAAAGAACCATCTTTTTTCTTTTGTTTCAGTTCTTTTATACAAATGTTATTCACTTCTTATATGTTGATGCAATTTAATTTAGTTTCTTTCCAGATTTGGTATCCGCTTGCAAAAACCTTAGAAGAAGAGGCTGCTTGGAAATTTGCAAGAGAGGATTCAATTGACTTGGTTACTGTACATCCAGGATTTGTGATTGGTCCTCTCTTATAGCCAACTCTTAATGCCAATGGAAATGATTCTCAATCTTGTAAATGGTATTCTTTCGCAACCATTTATTATTACCCTTCAACATATTTTAAAACTTCCTTTAGTATAAAACCCTTCAACATATTTTAATTTTTTAGTATAAATCAATTCCAAAAAAATTATGGAATCCATTTGGAATTTCATACCCAAAAGCAACTAATTGATGATTCTCTATGGCTTCTTTTGATGCAATCAGTTAATTTTTATTTTTATTTTTTTTTTTTAGTGCAGGAGCACAAAATATACCCAGATGCACATTATAGATCTGTTGATGTTTGAGGCGTTGGTGAAGCACATATTCAAGCTTTTGAGATTCCTTCAGCTTGTGGCAGATATTGTTTAGTTTCAAGTTCATAAACTTTATCCTACTCTGCAGCTTCCTGAAAAGTGAGTATTTTCTGTAATTTGAACTAATGACAATGAATTAGGCCAGCCATATGATCTAATTGTTGCTTTATGGATAACAATTCTATAGTAATATTAATGTGGTCTGCTCATACTAACAGCTTAGATCAATTGGTGAGAGATTGTTTAAGAACCATAGTTCAAAAGAATTTAATTAATCAAATAATAGTAAAAAGAAAGTAATTCTTGTGAATCCATCAACATGGAACAAGTCATTATACTTTTCAATCTTTCTCCAATCAAAGACAGCATATCCATGTTATAAAGATAGAAAAGTACGGTAATCCTAGCTTGCAATCTGCAAACACCATAAGCAATGGTCGCAAAATTGCAGCGCTCGAGAGACAATAGGCTTGTTTCTTCCACCAATCATTCTCATAGTTAATTCCTTCAGTTTCTTGTTCTCTTGCTGCGGTGCCTACTGCTTATAGCGCATCAAGATATCATCACATAGTTTGCTCTCCATGAAAACCGCGACAATTGCACGATCTGACATTTCAAATATGTTTATAGGCATTCTTGACTCTTCCACTTGGTCTAGCCCATCCATAACTTCAATACCCTGTCTTTACCACCGGAGGCTACCTTCTCGCCATCAGGACTCCAATCAACAGCATATACCTTACATAATAAACTCAGAACTCAAAGATCAGATACAATTATTCTAATGGCACAAACATGTCAAATACATATTTGAATTTTGGAAGGACTTTACCTCATCAGCATGGCCTGGAAGGTCTTGTTTTAACTTCTGTGTCCGAATATCCCAAACCTAGAAAATGAAATAAATTTTTACATTTGAGGCAGAATTTGAAATTATCACAAGAGCCTAGTGAAAGTGTTCTTATTAAATTTGGCCAAATTCATGTGAATTTATGAAAAACATAATCACCTAATTTATTTTACTTTAGCAAGAACTTCAATATAACTCAATGATCCTCCAAAACATCTCAATGAAGAGCTAACAGTTAGTACAATTTACCTTCAGGGTGGAGTCTTTGCTCCCACTTAAAAGAAGCCTACTATCAGCTGACCAGCTGTGGGACAACATGCAACATACTGATTAACACTACAAAGTTAGTAATAAAAACTATCTAAACAACTCAAACCTGATTTGATAAACAGGCCCAACATGTCCCCGAAATGCAGCAACAAATTTTCCAGTAACACCATTCCACAACTTGACTGATCTATCAAATGAGGCACTAGCCACCCATTGCCCATCAGGTGAGAAGCAAACATGGTTCACAAGCTGTAACAACCAACAAGTAGTAGTTCAACATTTTTAACTTGGTAAAAAAGACAGAAGAACAAATAATAAGAAAATTGACGCACAAAGAGAACTGAGATACAGGTTATTGAATGAACCACCAGACAAAAAGTTCTAGCTTCTTTATTCCCAACAAAGCACCATCAACATCAACAATTGCAACCAGAACAGAAAGCATTCAGATACTTCATACCTGTTGATGACCTGTCATACGAGTTTTGGGGTGTTTGCTAACAGCAGGTTCCCAGAGAAACATGGTAAAATCATCGGAACCAGAAACTAATCTCTCAGGGCTGTTGCCTTTCATTTTGTTGTACCTTTCCAGAGCAGCCTACAAATATTTTGTTGTGCAATGGAATACAATTAGTTGCATTTAGAGGGGAACAGAGAAGAAAAGTTTAGTCCACAAGCAAGCACAGAGCAATAAACTACTACTCAAATGTTAAAGCAAATTATATGTCTCAGCCACACAGCTGTAACCTAAAAAAAAAACTCCTATAACAGACATGGGATTATGGGAAGAATTTTTCAAATAAGATAAATTCCTTTTCTGTGGCAATACAAATGTTAGTAAATAATTCAGCAAGAAGAATGTTATTCCAGCCTGTTATCGATTCATTCAGATATTTATAATTCAATAAAATTCCATAATTTCAAAAAAGACCATCACAATGGTAAATAAAAAGTATTAAAATACTCATGATTGATTGCTTTCATTGCAGCAAAGCACTTCCATTGATGACTATCAGAAAATCTGAAAGATTGAAACTGCTTCATAGTATACAGTCTCATGTTTTCCAGAAGAAAAGAGAACAGAAAGATGATAAATGCATATATGATATCAATCAGAAAGCACAAGAAGAGAACAGGATTATAAGCTAGTAACAATGATATGAAGCCAATAGTATATTGTTACCTTCTTCATTTCCTCTGGTGAAGAATATGTTTTGCCAGTATGATCAAAAGCTCCAGTACGTAGAACATATTCAGTGCTCAAAGCAAGAGAGTTAACCCAATGCCCATGACCCTAGAACAGGAACCATATATACAAGGTCATCAAGAATGATAAAACAAGAGGAGAAAAGCTATATTATATCAATAATTCGATAATCTAAAATAATAAAAAAATACAACAGACAGAACATTACAACTACTCAAGGAGTGTCAACAAAAAAGGTCAATAAAATGAAAAAATAAAATGTGTTTGTTTTTAAAAAGAAATGAAAATTTAAATGCAGCATCAGAGTGAATACACCATTTCACTATCATTAAAAATCAAAACTTCACTCTCGGTAGACAATAGAGAGGGAAAATTTGGAAGAATCCAATATAACTTAAAGAATCTCCAGGAGAAACAAAAGACCAAAAAAGCAAAAGACTAAACCTTTAAGTGTTTTTTTTTTTTTTCCTTCCAATGAAATAAAAATATTATACTAGTTCTTAGACTTGGACAAAATGCAAATAATATATCAATACTAACAAAATTACCTTCAATTCACGAATTAACTTCCCCTGTGTAGTCTCCCAGACTTTGATAGTACAATCTTGGGAGCTGCAAAAGTTGAGAGGAAGAAAGTAATAAATATAGCTAAAGCAGGGTTTGGGCCTTAATTGTACTTGTCTGATAATGAAGTTTACAAAATAAAGACAGTAATTTATACTAGCACAAGTATTAAGGACAGTAATTTATACTAGCACAAGTATTAAGGACAACCAATCACCACCTTCCACAGATGCTGCCGAAAATCCCACATTATCTTCCTTACAGAAGGTGAAAAATAAATCCTCTTTCATGAGGAGCCTTCCCATGTTTTTCAAAATTAAAATATGATATTATGAATTATTTTAAAGATTGAATTTAGTCGACTAATTTATACAGCATAAGCATCCAATGATTTTTGAAAAACGGAGAACGTTATCTACATGACGACACCTCATAATTTAACAGATATTAGTCTCTCATCCACTTTAGAACCATTTTCTGGTTAGTCTTCCCATTATCACCAATCCTCTCTTTCACTAGTGTCATTATCCTAGAGGAGATTAAGACTACAGTACTAAGAGGATAAACAATTCCATTCTTTTTCAGAACTCAGTAATCCAAGTACAATTAAGGCCCAAACCCTGCTCTTTAGATTCTGGTTGGGTTGACAGGAGTAAGGAAAGGAAATAAGAGAAAGGAATCATGACCTCCTTGTTCATGAGATATAATCAAAGTTTGAAAAGAAATCAAATCCATAGAGAAAATAATGTAGGTATTGAAGTTTTTTTCAGCAAATGCAAAGTTGGAAGTATTTTACGCTCAACGAGCAGATAATGTACTACAGAAACCATAACATTAATATTATAATGAAGTATAATCAGATTTTAAAATAAAGCAAAGAGTTCATGGATAAAGATTGGCCTAAAGTTACTTGTAATTTTTCATAATTTTAAATCTATTATGAAGGAATGTTGGTTATTTAACTATATTTCATTATAATAATGAGAACAAAGAAAAGAATATACCCTGTATAAATTACTCCATCTCCACCCCATTTCACACAAGTTATTGCAAGTGTGTGACCAGTAAGACAAATAACACATTTCCTTAATGAAACATCCCATATGCGTGCATCGCCATCTTTGCTGGCACTAACAAACCGACGGCATGGAGCATTCAAGTGGATTGGTTCCCAAGAGATGCCAGTAATCCATTTTTTGTGACCCTAAGATGAGACAAGTTCAAAGCATCTAGAATTCATTTTGAACGGCACATCAATTAAAGGACTGAATGAAATACATGACCTTACCACAAGTGGATTGCCTAATGGCTTTCCTGTCTGAGGATCCCAACACTGAAGCTCTCCAGCTTTGCTCCCGCTTACAAGATACTTACCATCTGGTGACCATGCAATAGAAAGAACCCAATTCTTGTGTCCTGAATCAAAGAGTTATCTAAAATTAATACAAGGCAATAAATATTAAGGGGTCCTAAATTTAGATGCTAATCCTAACATGTCAACCCACACACACACACACATTAAAGCACATCCTTGTTGCCAAGTACACAGTACCCAACAACCCGCACATAAATTCAGTCAAAATGTTATGAACAGATCATTTTTTTTTTGTCAAGATAATCAATCTGATATACAAATAATAATGATTGGGAAAATTACTCTGGCTGCTGAAATATTTCACAGAATATGTTTCCAAAATCCAAAAACCTATGATTTCCAAATGCTTTTCTTCTTTCCAATCGTTTTTTTTTTATAACTATGTGCGCATGTGTGTGTGTGTGTGTGGCTGGTTTTATGCAGCAACAATAACTGAGCAAAGAAAGTAATTTGTCCCAGAATTCAAACCTGTACATGTAAACATTGGTGTTTGGGTATTGAGATCCCATAGACGAACAGTGGTATCACCAGAACCACTAGCCAACTGCCGCCCATCAGGACTAAAAGCAACTGAAAGTACAGCTTCTGAATGACCTGCAGTCACAAAATAATATCACATTTAAGAAAGTAATAAATTGCAATCTTACGAATAAACCTAAAGAAACTTTTACACATTCACAAATAGGAAGAAAGTATTCTTTTAATACTGAAGCCAATATGTGCATAAAGATACCATGTATCAAACGGGGACATTCACTTTCGGCACAAGTAATCCATTTGCTTGTACAAGTATCTTGTCATCTTCTAACTTTGAATGAAATTTCACAAATTACGAGCATATTTTTCACAATTTTTTTGTAATCGAAGTATGGTTTGCCATGCCAACATAGATTCATCATCAATCAAGAAAGGTTTTGATTGAGCTTGTGCAATATTTTTCTATAAGCATTGTATTTAGGGCATTATAAAGATATTAATTTATTTCACTAGACAGGAAATATAAGGTAAACTGGAGATCTCATTTTCAAATGTATAGGATAGCATTGGTAATTTAAAAATTTACTGATAACTTGACAGAATCTGTAATTTCTAATAATTTGCTAGCTTTAAAGTATCCATCGTGGGGAATGGCCAACACTAGTGGCCCTCAACAGCTAAACCCTAATCACCAATCCCTAACCCCAAACCAATAAAGCCAATTCTTCTAACATTTTATTGAATTTGTTTATAGAAATCAAATATGCACTTGCATCATGTTAAGACTCAAAAATTACTTGCATCATGTTAAGACACAAAAATTAAGTAAATATTCCAACAGGCAATATTTCAATATACACAAGGTGTTTCCTCAATTAAACAGTTCAGTGATCCTGGCACACTAGGTCATAAATGCAAAGGGGCTATCATACAACAACTATAACGTAAAACCAAAAATATTACTATATGTCAAACAAGATGAAAACAATTATCATACCAGCAATAGTTGCTGAGCATCGATTAACTGGATTAATTCGGAAAACAGCTTGTGGTTGATAAACAATGGAAAGCACCTTCTCCACGGAAACTAAAAAAGAAAATTATTGAGCACATAAGTCAAAGAAATAACCCTATATTGTGCATAATGAAATGTTGCTCTTTTCACTTCTTTGTAACCTCACTAACCTTTGTTCCTCTGTAAGTAAGTTTCAAGTGGAACAAGAAGCTCCTGATCAGATATGTAGAAGGAATACGGCAGCTTCTCTTCCTGAACCAACCAAAATACAAAATTTAGCACTGTTTTTGGGTTCTCTTCTTCTCTTCCTTTTTAACAGAAGACACCCACTTAAAACCATCAAGACTTTAACTTTCCTTTTCCAATAACACACTATTAATTATCCACCCAACTGTTATTAGATTTCTGTTCCTATCAATTTCTCAGCAACCAAACAGGACCAGTACAATAAATATCTCATATAAAAACAAAACAAAGCTAGCTTACATTGTTGAGAAGCTTGTTGACGATTTGCACGAGCTGTTGTGGACCGGCGTTCTGTGGAAGATACAAAGGAGCTCCCAGAGCCGTCCCTTCCCGGTCTGCGAATTGGCACATAACGTTATTCACCGTTTCCACCTCCATTTTCTTATTGCTCTAAAGTTAAGAGCTTTAACTATGTGTATACAAATTTGAATATGATACCCTTTTGCAGATGATGGAGGAGGTAATTAAGGTTTTTCGAGGGTTTTGAGGGTTTAAAAAGTTGGGGTTTGTACAGATGAAATTACAAAATAGGACAGGGGTTTGTAATCTAGCGGGTAGATCCGTCTCACACATGTAATTGGACCCTTTCCGAAAAAAAAAAATCATTAACTTGTTACCATGTCATTATAAATTCACACGTGGCAATATGCCATGTGAGAGCCAAGTTGGCATAAGAAGCCATGAGGCGTAAGGACAATTATCCACTAATTGACACGTGGTCAAAGTGAACATGTGGTGCAAAGCCACATCATTTAACTATCAGCCTTGTAAACATAGCGATCCATGTGATCTCAAGCCGCGTTATCAAAATTCAATTAAATCATAACACATATCATTGTTATACGCGTGGCATTTCATCAATCGCATTTTGAGACACGTTGATAAAATCAAATTAATAAATTTTACCATATAAAAATATACTTTCGCATGGCTCAAGTCACATAATCAAATTTTAATCTTATAAGTATCAAAAAATACGTAACATCGAAATTATCCATATTTTATATCACATCATCAATTTGATCCTGCAAACACTTTTCACATGTAATATGTGATTAATCTCTTTTTGACCATATAAATGAAGTCACATCATTAAATTATGTCACGTAAGCATATACATAAATAATATTTAGCCATGTAAACATTTACAAACACATAAACATAACCACATCATTATCTTTTGTTATGTAAAAAAATTTTATGCATGATTTTTTAGCAACATAAGCAAGATGAAACCATTTGAGTATATCCTTACACGTGGTTTGTATCAGTGTATCTCCTAGCCACGTGCACATATTTGCCATGTGGCTTGCAACCACGTCATCAACATCATTTCACATAGTCAAGAGTCCACCGTGGCACACTGCCTCATCATCTACGCATTGCCACGTTTGCATAGATTTCAAAATGTGGCATTCTACCATGTAAGCAATTCTAACCTCGAGGCATAAGGCCCCGCCATCAAATTGCCACATGAACTTCTCCACCTGGTAAAAACCACATAAGCACACAGTAAATCTGCGTGAGTAAATTTGCAAACTGGGCAACAGTCCACAGCATTTATTTGTGCCATGTTAGCATAAGTTTCCACTAGGCAAGAGCAACGTCACCAGTTGATACTAAGAAATAGTAGTGTAAATGGAATTAAAATTCATTCACAACTTATTTAGTTTAATTTAATTTAAAAAATTGAATAAATTTTAAGTTCAATTTAATTTATAATTTAATTATTTTTTTCGATTTCAATTCAAATCAAATTGAAATTATATATATATATATATATATATATTATTTTTTATCATTCATATAATTAAATATATTTAATTATATTTTATATATAACTATAATTTTTTAAATATAATATTAATTTAGAATTTTAAAAAACATATTATTTATGAAAATTAATTAAAAATAAATAAAAAAATCTAATTTAAAAAAAATATAAATTTAAAGTGTTCTAATTAATAAAATAGATAAATTTTATATTATATAATATTAATTATTTTTAAATTTTTTATTATCGATAATTTATTAATATTTTTCTTTAAATTTATAATAAAATAATAATAATTTATAAAAAAAATTAATTTAAAATAAATAAATTAAAAATATTTAAATCAAATCAATAATTTAACTATAATAATAATTTAAATTAATTTAATTTAAAAAAATATCAAATTAAAAATATTAATTTAATTTAATAATATCCTTCCAAATCCATTAAATAAAACCAATGTCACAGGAAATTTGGTGACGAATGAAAAGCCGGACCTAACGAAACGACAGTGACAGAATGTCGTCCATTTCGTCACCGTATCTCTCTCTGATATAGGGTTATACTGTGGTGATAACGCAAGGTTGATCAAATTACTGGACCTTCATCGGAATGATTAGCTTATTTTATGAGTCTATGGCTGGAAACTGAAAGAGGAGGTATTGTGTACAAGAAAGTAATAATTTGACAATTTTGTTTTGGCTCGACTTCACCAAATGAATTCGGTTCAGGTAATGAGATAATCCGTTCGAATTGAGCTCCATGGTTGAGGGAGAGAAATATAGGTTGTTGAGGTGACCAAATTCCAAAATTGACTGCTGCATTGAAATGGGTACCTCCAAATCCTTGACTCCACCATTACTGGTACCTCTATTTCCCTGTTTTCTTGATTTTGCAAATAGCAGAAACCATATAACAATTTCTACAATTTTAATAATTTATCCATTAATTAAATTCTAATTATTATTTTTTAAAATTAAGATTCACTGCTTAAGAGTAAAATTTGGGGTGAAGGATTTTTTTTTTTTTAAGATGATAATTTTTAACAGGAGAAATATTTACATTTTTTTTTGAAAGTGTAAGACTTTATTTATTTTTAATTAATTTAATGATAAAGTAAACTTTTTGACTAATTTGGGCTGATTAGAGTTCTTGAATTTCAGTTCAATCTGAATAGTTTATTATACTTAATTGGATATGAGCCAATTTGTATTATAACATATGAATACACTCATTTATTAATGATTCGGGTTACTAATAAATGAAAATTTGAATTAATAAAAAAAATCGAGACAAATAAAATTTTCCTTCATTAGCAGTATTGTTTCAATATATATATATATATAAACTGTATTTTTTGGTAAATTTATTTCCAGATGGGATTCTAACTCGAGACCTAATATAATTTTAATATCAGTAAACTCAAAGTTGTTATTAATTGAATGTTAGGACTATAAAGTTGCAGAATGAGGTGTGAATTGTGAAGTGGAATCCACCTAAAGATGGTGGGGAAAAGGTATGAAAAGAAGACAGCTCAAAAGAAAAGGAAAAGCAAACTCATCATCACTTTGCTTTCTTTTTCTCATTTTTGTTACTTTTGTTTCTTTTTTCCTGATCACTTTAATCTTGTTGGAAATTTACTCATTGTTCACATTTCTGTTCATTGGATACAACAAATTATCTGTGTTTTCAATCTATCTGTTTGCAAACTTGAGAATCCATTGTTAGACATGGAAACGATGACTGCCATTGGAGGTGCTATCCTCTCTGCTTCCTTTGATGTGCTGCTTGATCGGTTGATGTCGTCAACTGACTTGCTCAAGTATTTTGACCAACGGCAAGTGCAGGCTGAACTTAAGAAGTGGGAGAGTATGCTCAAGAGAATTTATACAGTGCTTGATGATGCAGAGGAGAAGCAATTGATAAGCCGGTCAGTGAAGATGTGGGTAAGCGACCTCAAGGACTTGGCTTTCAATGTGGAGGATGTGCTTGATGAACTTGTCACTGAGGCTGAGCGACGCAAGCTGAAGGCAGAACCCATAGCGCGTGCAAGTAAGGTTCAGAAAATCCGTTCTACAATATCTGCTGGCATGAATCTAAATACTTTTAAGTTAAACATTGAGATGATCTCCAAGATAGAGAACATTAGTTCCAAATTAGATGAGATCATGAAGCAAAAAGATGGCCTGCATTTGGGTGAATGCATTACAGGGAGGACAAGTCAAGTGAAGCAAAGACTACCAACAACCTCTTTGGTGAATGAAGCAAAAGTATATGGGAGAGAAAAAGACAAGGAAGAAATACTGCAACAGTTGAAGTCTGAAGCAAGTGATGCAGATGTCTCTGTGATTGCCATTGTTGGTATGGGTGGTGTCGGCAAGACGACTCTTGCACAGCTTGTATTTAATGATGTCACATTGGAGTTTGATCTGAAAGCTTGGGTTTATGTTGGTGAAGATTTTGACCTTATCAGGATGACAAAAGCAATTCTCCAGTCGGTTGGTGAAGCATCTGTTCCTGAAGATTTTAATTTGCTTCAAACAAAATTGAAGCAGAAGCTGTCTGGAAGGAAATTTTTTGTCGTCCTAGATGATGTCTGGGCTGAGAACTATGAACAATGGACTTTGTTTTATATTCCTTTTGTAGTTGGGGCACCAGGAAGTAAAATCCTTATCACAACTCGTAGTCATAATATTGCATCGATGATGGGTACCACTCCGGCTTATTCTCTTAGGGAGTTGTCATATGAAGATTGCTTATATGTATTTGTCCAGCATGCTTTGAACGCAACAAATTTTGGTGGGAGCTCGGATTTGGAAGATATAGGCAAAGAAATTGTCAAGAAATGCCAAGGATTGCCTTTGGCTGCTAAGGTCCTTGGAGGACTCCTGCGAGGTAAACAAAATCGTAACGAGTGGATGATTTTGTTGAATAGCGAGATATGGAATTTACCCAATGATAGTTATGTTCTTCCAGCTTTGAGGTTGAGCTATGTTCATCTTCCTTCCCATTTAAAGCAGTGCTTTGCTTATTGTGCTATATTTCCAAAAGATTATGAATTTGACAAGAACGAGTTGGTTTTATTATGGATGGCCGAGGGTTTTCTTTATCACCCTGAAAATACAAAGCAGGAGAATGATTTAGGTCATCAGTATTTTAATGATTTAGTATCAAGATCCTTTTTTCAGCCATCTAGCAACAAAAAATCTCTATATGTAATGCACGACCTAATACATGATTTGGCTCGATCTGTTGGTGGAGAAATATGCCTTCATTTGGGTGATAAATTGGAGGAAGCAAAATCATATGCACCGGTTCGCTACTTGTCATTCGCTCATCTTAAGTATGAATCCCTGCAAAAATTTGAAGTCTGTTATGAAATGAAGAGTCTGCGAACATTCTTGAAATTGCCAGCTTTCCATGGAAATCTTGACGATTGCATTATCTATCCTAACATGTTATCTGGTGAAGTGTTGAATGACATGGTGCCAAAATTAAAATGCTTAAGGGTTCTATCACTAACCAATTATAGGGTCAAGGAGTTGCCAAGTTCTATCAGTGCCTTAAAGCATTTACGCTACTTGAATTTGGCTTACTCTACTATTGAAAGCTTACCTGAATCAGTGGGTGAACTCTTAAATTTGCAGACTTTGATATTATTCAAGTGTCAGAGACTTGGTGAGTTACCTGTAAGCATCTGCAATTTGATCAAGCTACAGCATCTTGATATTAGTGGTACAGATGATTTGAAAGAGATGCCGCTACAGATTGGTAATTTGACAAATCTTCACTCGCTCACCAAGTTTATTGTGGGAAGAATAGATGGACTTGGGATAACAGAGTTGAAGAAATTCTCTCATCTGCAAGGGCAGCTTTGTATTTCAGGCCTAGAGAATCTGGTAAATTTTCATGATGCAGAAATAGCCAATTTAAAGCAGAAGCAAGGCCTTTTAGAATTGGAATTGGAATGGGTTGATGACTTCTATGGTTCCAGAAATCCAAGTGATGAAGTACAGGTTCTCGACTCACTGCAGCCCCATCAAAATGTATCGCGTCTTTCAATTATATCATATGGTGGATCAAAATTTCCATTGTGGATAGCAGATGTTATCTTCCTTGATATGGTACAGCTAGAACTCTGCAATTGTCGTTATGTTACATCACTGCCCCCAGTTGGACAATTACGGTCTCTGAAGGAGTTAAACATAGAAGGCATGGATAGAATTGAACAAGTGGGAGTTGAGTTTTATGGGGATGGTTCATCATCTTTGGCTGAAGCTTTTCCTTGTCTGGAGACGCTAAGGATTAAGAATATGAGGATGTGGAAGCAATGGTCTTGGCATAATGATGGTACAAATACAGTACAATTTCCTGTATTGCGCGACTTTGTGATAGAAGATTGTCCAAAGTTGGTCGGGACATTGCCTAGCTGCCTTCCTTCCATCAAAAAACTCCACATTCAGGAGTGCTGGGAATTGGTCAAGTTACCTGAGGTGCTTCCATCTCTTCAAAAACTTCAAATTACAGATTGTCAAGAGGCAGTCATCAGAAGTGGATCCAATCTCACCTCCCTCAATAGCTTGAGAATTGAGAATATATCTGGCCTTGTAAATTTACAGGAAATGCTTTCGCAAACCTTGTCACTAGAAGATGTGCAGATTGAATATTGTGATGAACTGCAGTACTTATGGCGAGATGGAATTGATTTAGACAAACTTGCTCGTCTTAAGTATTTAGAAATTCGCTCTTGTCCACAACTTCTGTCATTGGTTGATGGGGAGAGAGGGTTTTTGCCTTGCAATCTTGAATATTTAAGTCTTGTGCAATGTTATAACCTGAAGAAGCTGCCAAATGGACTTCACAGCCTCACATCTATGAAGGATTTGAAGATCAGAAACTGTGGAGAAGTGGCATTTCCAGCAACTGGATTGCCTTACAGTCTCAAACAGCTTAGCATCAAATGCTGTGATTCTCTCCAGTATCTTCCAGGCGAGATTAACCAGATCAGGTATGATCATATTGAGAAATTAGAAATCAGAGAAGCTCCATCTCTCAGGTCCTTCTTACCAAGTGGGGAGTTTCCTAATTCTCTCAAAATTTTCAAAATTCATGATTCAAAGGACGAATTATCATCATATCTATATCACGGGTTGTATCATCTCACAGAATTAGAAATAGGAAACTGTCCTCAATTAGTGTCCTTTCCGGAAAGGGAATTACCCATTTCTACTCTCATCTCTTTAAAAATTTCGAATTGCAAGAATTTGAAGTCTCTTCCAAATCAGATGCAGACCTTCAAGTCTCTTCGTTTTTTATTCATCACAAATTGTCCTCAACTGGAATTCTTCCCAGAGGGGGACTTACCTATCCCTGCCATTATCTGTTTATACATTAAGTATTGTGAAAAGTTGAGATCTCTACCAACTGACATGAAAAACCTCAAATCTCTCAGATCTTTATACATAGGGAATTGCAGTGGTCTGGTGTCCTTAACACAAGAAGGTTTACCTGCAAATCTTACTAAACTATGGATTCAAGAATGCAAGAATTTGGCACAGCCAATGTCACAGTGGGGACTCCATAGACTTACCTCTTTGAAGGAACTTGTTATCAAGGGTACAAGTCCTAGTACAAATATAGTTTCGTTTCCAGAGGACAGCCTACTGTTTCCACCTTCATTAGTACATCTCCGAATCCAGAAACTTGAGAACCTGAAATGCATATCCTGCGACCTGCAAAACCTCACCTCTCTTCTCACCCTAATGATTTCTGATTGCCCAAGACTCCATTCCTTGCCAAAGCAAGGCCTATCCAAACTTGGATACTTTGGAATCAAAACCTGTCCTCTACTGGAACTATTGTGCTCAAAAGACAAGGGAGAATATTGGCCCATTGTTTCCCAAATTCCCTGTTTTGAGATTGTTAAAAATGAGTTTGAAATGTTGTTTGCCTTCTTTTCTAGTCCGTAGGTATTCTATTCCTTTTTTTACTTTATTCAACTTGTGTTTTATGCAATTGCCTATTGAATCATTGAATCTTCACCAATGAAATTCTCAAATGCAAGTGCAACTAAATTATTTTTGAAATCTATCATTGTAGGAGCATTAGTTATTATTAATATTACAGGTAAAATTATTATGGTAAACTCAATAGATGTATATCTGAAAATCCAGAGATTAGCTCAGAAGAATTCTTCTTTTATTTTTTTTGAAACTCTTTTATTAACAGGAGTACAATTAGAATTTAGAGTATACCTCCTCACATTTTTTTTCATCTCATTTTTTCCACCAATGAACCACAATTACATATCCCTAAACCAACTCTCCCCAAAATTCATCACCCAGCAAGTCAAATCTATGAAGGCTTAGCATAGCAGCTCTGTCAGGACATACTCATGACCTCCTCTAACTCATGCCTATGCGTGTTTGTCTTGATTCTTGTTCTTTGATCATCTTCATCCTATTTTCTGTATGGCATTAAGGGTCTGAATTGAATTTGAATCCAAACCCTTTTGACCATCTATGCCATTGATCAAAGTTTCATCATCATCATCATCGAAGTGGGAATCATTTAGTGGTCCATATAGTCATAATATCGCTTCTGGAATGCCTAGCTTGCCACTAAGATATAGTTGTGTAGGAATATCACATTTGTGTAGATTTGAAACTGCTTCTGTTTGTGTAATAGTCAGTGATCCTGTCAATGCTAGCAATGGCTCTAGCAAAAACGTTTGACTCTCATTTTTTCTTTCTTTCTCTTCTCTCATTTCTTCTAACAAAGTTTTGCCTGTGTCGATACCTATCAAGTTGATTGAAAAACATAAACTTTATTAGATTTCAGAAACCAAAATAACCAGTTAGCGTTTATAAAATTTCTCAAGCTCTTTTTTTTTTTTTTCCTCACCTGAAAGGTATCCACCATGGACGTAACCATTAAATCTTTCGCTAGTATGTTCACCAGTAAAGAAAATGCGCCCGACTGGGGCCTGAACAAAACAAACAAGCAGTTTCAATGTTGGAATACAAACAGAAATACATAGTAAATCTTATATTCTGAACAAAATTGATTGCCAGAAACATGAAAAATTATTTTTTCACAGTTAAAGCTTTAGACTTCTAACATGGAGATTTCACATTTATTCTAATTGGGCAAGGGAAAAGGGCTTAACTTCAACACCTTGGTCTACAGCATCTTTTGCTTACTCAATTTTGCCCTAACACAAACAAAATAAAGTATGTACTTGGTCGAGATTTATCTAAATTTTCCTTTTTTTTTTAGTTATTCCAGCAACTAGAATACACTAAAGAGCAAGCTAGATTGAACATTAATTAATTAGCACAAAATAAATGGAACATTTAAGATGGATTACCTTAATATCATGAAGAACTTGGTTATTAGAAATAATGGGGTAATTGCTGTAGCTGCCACGCTGGAATCTGTTGTTCCACCAGCGGGGCACAAGAATATCGGTAGCGTTAGGTATATTGGGCCCAAACATGTCTCTAAGCACTTCCATGGCTTCCTTCAATGTCTCTTCATCAGATTGAGCCTCGACACGTTTTGATTCCCCATTGGTCAATGTTACGACGAGGACGTTTGAACCAGGGTACGCATTCTCCATGTGCTGATGACACAGCAACAGATCATTAGCCAGTTTGCAGAAACTATGGTAAAATATACATCAATTACAATTATAATAATTAAAAAAAAAAACTGAAAAAAGACACTCAGTTCTCAAATTGCCTCAGTAGGAAGCTACGTAAGATAATTAAAATATTTGCATCCCCTTTAGTCAAGCAAAGGAAAATATTTTAGAAGTGTTACTGTCTATACGAGAAAATAATGGCTGAGAAAGCGATTGGTTTATTTGATGCAACTAATGTTGCCAGCTCTAAGAAAATGACAAAAACATCAGGTGCACATCAGAAGGGGGCAACCAAGCAGAAAAATAATGCAAGAGATTCTAGTTTGTCATCCCAGCAAGAAAGGTAATCAATATTTTATTATTTTCATAATTTTGTAATCATGTTACCATATCACAGAAGGAAGTAACAGCAGCTCAAATATGTAAATACAAGCAAAACTAGTAAAAAGGTCAAGCCCATAGAAAATGAGCATTAATTGATGTTCCAAACAAAAAGTTAACTGCCAATCTTTTTTAATCAATTACAGTTTTCTCATTAAGCATTTTTAATTCATAAGGTTCTTCCAACAACGACTGTGCATATTTTAAAAACATTATCGCATCCATCCATTGACACATTTGCCAAAGCAACATGATTCTTCACACAGACACTTCTGACTTTGAGATGCTATTGCAGGGTTAACATTATCCACCAAACCACAAATTGACTCACGTTGGCAACTAGTTATGGTTGTGCTTGAAGTTTCTAGTATATTTGAAGGATTTAGATGAGTATATGGTAATTAAAACTGGAGCAAGGAATTGAAATCTAGTCATTCGCAGAATAAATGCAATGTTATAAATTAGCAGAAGCAGCAAAACAAAGTAGAAAATTGGCAGCAAAAGCAAGAAAAAATGAGAACCAACCTGCCAAAACGTGTAGTATCCTCTCCGCTCATGAGCGTAGATAAAGAATTCTTTTTCAGGACAACATGGCCAAAATTTATATGGGAACTTGAGGAAAATCTTTGTGTATACCATCACATCACATTTTTCTATGGCCTCCGTTTTCCATCTCTGTATCATAATTTTCTTTTATTGTTAATAATTTAGACAACAAAGTATCATATGATCATAAAAAAAAAAAAATTTAACCAGCTAAGCTTTCTTAGTCCAAGTAGTGTGTGTGAGTATTCAACTGTGAATTGATTAATAAAGTTCATATTCTTCTGGGTTAATCCCAAGAAGATATGTCATAGCCTATCATACAAGTCATGTGAATGATTAATTAATATTCAGCTGCCAAGGATTTGGTGATCCAAACTTGCGATAAAGAGAGTTTATTAATTAACTTGCATCAAACCAGACTTGGAACATTTTAGAACAATTTATCCCACCTAACTCTATATAAAATAGAAACAATCAAGACAATACATCCAAATATTTGTGTAATGTTGACTTTCGCCATTTTCCCCTTCAAATTAATTAATCCCTTTTTTATAGAGAAAATGAAAGGCAAGATTTGAACTTTAACAATCATATATACATTCAACCATTAGATCATTGAAAACTTGCAAATTACTCTCTGATGCTTACCTCAACACTTTTGTTTAGCTGCTTAATTTAACACTATTATGCTCAAGACGAAGTGTAAACTTTATATTAAATTAAAAAAGTTGTCACTAGATTGCTCATTAGTCATTATTAATCAACCTTTGCAGTTTGTGGATTAGTTCTTGGAAATTGACTGCCTGACAATATAAAATGCAACTTGTCACAATAGATAGTACACGTGGTGAGCTAAACAAGAACAGTTCATCAAAGAGCAGCAACACCCCCACCCACCAGTGAGCCTCTGGGTTCGTAATCTGTGGATTGCCATGCAAACCGTGGTATTTCTTTCTGTAATGACAGGAAGACACCTCGAAAATCTATCTCTAGCGTCATCAAACCAGCTAAAGCCTCCTATTTAATACAAGACCTAGCTGCCATAAATTCCTGACTACTTCAACTTAATGATATCTTATGTTTTAGGCCACACACACGGATTGACGGGCTGTTACACTAAAAATATAGTAATTTCTGTGGTGTTCACTTTTTAAAATCTAAAAAAATTTTGAAATTTTTTTAAAAATTAAAATATTATAATATTTATTTTAACAAATTTTTTATTAAACACATCTTTTTAACGAAATAAAAATCAAATAAATTTAAAAAATACAATATAAATATGTTAAATTTAAACACTTTTAATATATATTTTTATATTTATTTGATTTTATTTCGTACAAAAAAAATATGTCATTAAATTTGTTACAATAAATACTATATTATTATAATTTTTAAAAATTTTTAAATTTGTTACAATAAATACTATATTATTATAATTTTTAAAAATTTTTACAAAAAATTTTTAAATCCTAAAAAATCAACACAATAAATATTATTATATTTTTTGGCACAGCACCCACAAACCCCACACCCACACCATAAAATATCAAGGCAAAAATCTAGTCTCCTATTCCTATCCTACAGGGACCCATTTCCCAGTGCCTAGTGTCTTATCCCTACAGATTCCACCGCATTGAACCAAAGTAAAGCCTAGTTCACATTTTCCACTACATCGGATCCAAAATAATGCTAGTCACATTGAATGGTCAAGATAATAAGTAATACTAATAAAATTAATCCAAAAAACAAGGAAAATCCTAATGTTACAATTTTAATTTAAAATCACATGGATTATCATGTGTTACACTTATTTTCTTTGGTAGGAACATGTACACTAGCGTATTTTCAAATTTTGTGAGGTCAGTTTATAAGTATAGATAATTATTTTCTTTAATAGGAACACATTTAATCTTTGACCTTCTTTCATGTTTGACTCATTATTGCCACTATTTTTTTATTCATCATGCTATCAAGATTCTAAATCATAACCAATAAAGTGAGTGTCAAAATCATAAAACGAGGACGAATTTTTTTTTTTTTTTTTTTTTTTTACCAAGGTATTGGCTAGCCGCTGGTTTCTTAATATGAGGTTAAAATATTGACGAAAAAAGAAATACATAAAAGGAAGAGAAAACGTACGGGCAAGGGAGGCCTAAAAGAAATGAGGTCGCTTTGTAGAACACCAATGCTAACAGACAAAATCACATAATTGGCTTCGTAGATGTAACCATCTTCCGTTTCCACACTAACACCGTTTCTCGAGTGCTGTATTTCTCTCACAACCTGCCTCAAATCCATGCACAAATACACCAAGCATAAGAAGAAAAAAAAGTACTAGTATTTTTAGAAAGTAAAAATTATCAGTAGCGAAGTCCAGGACAACAACTAGCCAAATAAGATAATTTAAAGTCAAACCAAGAAATATGTGTAACGCAGAATACTGGCCAGGAAATGGTAGAGATTTATTATTGAAGAAGAATCTCTGCAGAGTGGAGGTACAAAGAGCCAATAGGCTACCTATGGGATTTTTCCCAAAAATCAGTGTGTATTATAGCAGTTGAGGGAAAGAGTCATTGATTTTCTGATTTTGAGAGCAATTGGAGTAAGTGAAGTCAAAAACAGAACATTAAATGAAGAAATGGACAAGTCTATCTATTTTCATGTTCTTATATTGAATTGATATGACATCTCAACTCCTGGGCAGTGGTCTTTGGCCTTAGGTCATTGTGAACATTGTGCAGGTTATGCAAAATGGTGACTTAAGGGGCCTACAGCCTCATGAAAGAGGTAAAATGCAAAAGGATGGTTAATATCAAGCCAACTCACGGCTATATGATTGAAATCTGACATGGTGGTGGGTCAAATTTATTACTTTTTTGCAGGGTCCTCTACTCAAAAAGTTCAATGAAGTTTGGTTATTATCATGGTTAAAATTGAGTAGAGATGGTCAAAGAGATCATACTTAATACTTCCTTTTAAGTTGTGACTTGTTAATTTCTTAGTATTCAGGTTGTTAAGTTTTAAAATTATAAAAATATTTAAGTTTAGCAACAAAGTTAAACCCAGTCAGCAAAGTTTCATGATGACTCACCCAATAAACAAAAAATTATCTATCATCTCACGTTATTCATACAAAGTTTATTTTCCTATTTCTTTTCATAGTAGATGATGACTAGCAGAATAAATTAGTTCAAGGACAATTTTCAACCAGTCATCACAAACCCAAAAAAAAAAAAAAATACGTTCTACACTGCATAAACGTCAAGTAATATACTTCTATTTAATCAATATAAAGAATAAATACATTTAATTTTTTTTTTAATCCTCAGGAGGAGGAAGCTAATCCCTTGGTGAATGATTAATGAGAGATAAACAACAAAAGGTACACAGCAGAGAAAATAAAAAATAAAAGAAAAGGCATACAGCTTTCATCAAATGTCATTATCTGCTAACCTAAAAAGTGGGTCAATCAATCTCAACAGCAAAAAGATTGCAGTGCATGGACACAAAAAAAAATTTCACTGTTCTTTTATTTTTATTTTTTTTAAAATATCTTTCAACTTAATAATAGCTTAATCTTTTTTTAACTCAATAATTCCCTAATAACATTTAACTCTGTCCCTGTGAACCCATCTAATGATTAGATAAACCATTTGAAAGAAAACAAATCATAAACCAACAAACTGTAAGTTAAAGAAAAAGAAAAGAAATTAAATCAAAAGATTTTCCTTCTCTCTTTTTTGTACCTTGTTGAGTTTCAGACGATTGTCTAAGATTTTACCCTCAGAGGTAAAAAGAAAATCCTCAGCCATTTTGTATAGCAAATACTCATACCCTCTTTCATCTGCTACTAGAAATTCTCTTTCACCAAAATCAACATATGTTGATATTGGCTCTACCTCTGTACAAAAGAAAAACCCATTTATTAATTAACCAAAAACAAAGCAATACCAATACATAAACCCAGTAATGAATAAACAATGTTTAATCTCATATGAGCCTAATAAAACAATTTCATTAGTTGAGATATGATAATTTAGTTTCTTTTTATAAGGTAAACCAACAAAAAGACGTAAACATAATTTAACATTTTCTATTTTGCCATCTTTTTCTGGGAAACATTCAGTAAATTGGGATATGAAACTGACCTGCCATCTCAAAGTCATGGAGAATGAAATCAATGGCGAGCTCTATTGGCGTCTTGGGTGAGCTAATTAAACAAATAAAAAAAATAAAAAAATCAAGATTTAAGAAATTAAGAGTATACTGGCAAATGCCAAAAGTAATAATAATAGGATAATAATTTACCAAGGCGGTTCAATGGCTTCACCAACATGGTTTGCCTCTTGTCTTCTCAGCTTCATAATCGCCGAGTCCACCGCCTTCTTGTAAGAATCCGCTGCCACCCCACTCGGAAATATCTTCCCACTGCAACCCAAACAACACCATTCAATTAATTTTTATTAGTAAAATTACAAATAAGATTATGCAGTGTTAAATGCACACCACTTATTAAAAAGACCCAAACAAAACAATTTCTTCATTGAATTCAAAGAAATTTCAAATTAACAACATAAAAATAAAAGGCCAAAAACAATTCAAAATAGAAAAACAAAAAGTAATTCAAAATAAAAAACAAATTATGTTCTTAAAAGCAAAAAATTACATTATTTCACAGAAAAAAAATGCACCGCCATTTTCAAAAGCTAAAAAGTAGAAGAAAAAAAACAAGAGTAATACAAAAGAGAAGATTCGAGCATATATACACAAATAAAAGTACCTGCGATCGTAGATATTATAACGAGCATTGCTATAGTCAGAAAAGCAAGTACGAAGACCAGATTGATTAGCGAGTTCCCAAACAGGATTTGATTCTTTACCGCCAACACCGGCTATCCAACCAGCACCAAGTTCAACCGAAACACCACCAAAATTCTCCTTTCGTATCCTACCGCCGATACGATCAGACGCCTCTAAAATCACCACATCTTCTATTCCATTCTCCGCCAGAACTTTCGCCACAGATAAACCTTAATAAACACAAAATATCAAACAAAACAAATTAAAAATCAAGTCCATTGTTAATTAACTACTAATTAAATTCATTTATAAATCACAGAACGTCGACGTCGTCGGAAGGTGGAGGAGGGTTACCGGAGATGCCAGCGCCAATAATGATAACGGAGGAGCGAGAAGGTGAATCCATTGTCTAGAGAGAGAGAGGGAGGGAGAAGGAAAGAAGGCGAGGATGTTTGGGTTTTGTGGGCGAGAGAAGAGGAAATAGCGGGAGTCTGTTATATAGTTGGTTTTTTTTCTTTTTTTTTTTTAATTTATTATTATTATTATTATTAATTCTCTCTCCAATTTGACAGAGGTTGACTCGGTGACGCGTAATTAGTAAGAAAAAGGGTGTAATGGTCATTTTGGATTATGGGATATTATTGGGATATTATAGTCATTTTATTATGGGAAATTTTTACAAATTTTATTAAGAATTTCAAAAAAAAAAAAATTAGCATTAATTTATTAGTCAAATTCAAATTTTAACATTTACTCATTAAATTTCATCATATTTTGACTAAACTAAAATACTAATTAAAAAATAAAAAATAAAAACTCAACATTGCTTTATTTAAGAGTGAATATGGGACGTAAAAATTATAATTCAAATTAAACTCTTAAATAAAAATAAAAAGAAAGAAAATTTATAAAAATTGAAAAAATAATTGGATCCCATTAAACCGTATAAATGTAATTAGAGATATTAAAAATTTATTAATTTATATATCAAAAATTGAATATTTTAAATCAGACATAAATTGATGGATTAATTAATTTATATATATTTAAATAATTATAAATTTATAATACGTACTGTATATATTATAAACATATATTTAAATATTCAAACACTCGAATTGATGTGAATCAAATTTTAATTGGAATCGAATTTTGAATTTTTAAATTGTATAGTACAATATCAAATTATCAAGTTAATTTAATATGAATTTTCTTTTTTAAACAATTGAGGATCAATATTTTAATAATTAAATATGTGAAATTTCAATTAAATTTGAGAATTTTCAAATTCTCCGTAATCACTCCTAATTTCATCCACTTAATTAGAAACACTTTGACGAGAGGCGCATTTATAAGACGAATACTATTGTTGATTTTTATATTAATTTCATATAATTTTTTTAAAACATTTTAATATAATGACAATAAAGTCAGTTGATTTAATGATTAAAAATAAAAATAAAAATAAAAATAGATATAAAAATGAATTTTAATTTTTTAAAAAGTGTTAAACCAATGACAATAATCAATAATATTCATTCCGTTCAAACATTGGAGTTCAACATTTTTTATTAAACAATCCTATTATTAATTATTACTATTCTCTTCCTCTATAGAAAAGTTTATTTAAAGGCATAGCATAAAATATTTATAAAGAAAATGACTTACAAAAAAAAGACTAATTATCACCTACTAAAAAAGCATCATCTTGTACATAATTATATTATCAGGTAACCAATCACCTTTTGATTGAGTGACACTTGTATAATAAGCTTTTAATTTAATGATTAACATTAGGGATTGAGGGAGGCTGCTGTGTAAATACACAACAGCTCCTTATGTGTCCCATTTTAACTATTTAAAAATTTTTAAAAAATTATATTTTGATAGTATTTGATGTAATGAATCTATTGATATATTTTTTATACTAAACAAAAATCATTTGGATAGCTAAAAATATATTAGAAATGCATTAAATCTAGACCGTTAAATATAATACATAAAATTTTTAATACATTTTTAGCTGTTCAAATGATTTTTGTTTAGTATAAAAAATATATTAATAACTAAAACGGAGCACATAAGAAACTGCTGTGTAAAAATACACAACAGTCTCTCTCAACCCATTAATATTAGAGTTATAGTGGGTGTTTGAATGAAATTTTAAAATTTATAATTAAAATTTAATTAATTTATTTTTTAAAATATCAATCACAAATTTATATGTATAAAATAAGTTTTGACAATCCAATATCAAATATTCTCGTATAAAGAATTACATAATTGAAATCAAATTATAATTTTCAATCTTAATTAAAATTAAATTTATTTATAGATTAGTTTATGAAACTTATTTTATAAAAAATGAAAATATAAATAAATTAAGTAAAATCATTGAAAAAATTAACATTTTATAAATACAAACACAACCTATTAACAAGTTTAATTAAAGCTAAATTAATCAAATTAAAAAATTAAAAAGTTCCGAGTTAAGTTACTGCAAAAGCTAAATTTATTATAAAAAATATTATTTTTAGGAAAAAAATGGTATATTACATAATTTCTCATATTTAAATTTTTTTTTTTAATTTGGAAAAACATGTTGTCTAATTCAATTGTACTAATTGATAATTAATCCACTGTTCTTTATATGTAAGTACACTATCAGTTAAGTATCAAAGCAACTTCTTTAATTAATTAATTAATTAAATATTTTCATTTATTTTAACTAGTAATTTTTTTTATTCTTTATTTCCAATAATAATTTCTTTACTTTCAAGTCCAATAATTTGAAAAACAGTTTCCTCATCCCCTATCAGTACGGTCAATTTTCACAACGTGAAAGACATTTAATAGGCAGGCGAGCCGCACGTGATATTCTTTTATTTCACACGTGTGGTGTGATCTGAATTCGGCGGCTATGTTCAGTTCAATTTCAAACAGCGTTGTCACTTTAGCAATGACAGCTCTTTGTTTGCAACTTTGCATTTGCTGATTTGTACGTGGCGTTCAAAGGTCAACATATCTTAATTTACTTAAGCTTGATTACTCACTCATCTTGTGGTCTGTGATGCTCCAGATTGGCAATAGGCTGTTATTATTGTAATCCCTCATGGAAACTTGAGTAATAACATTTTTTTACAGCCCTAATAATAGTACATTTTTCTATTGAGAATAATTAATTTTATTTTGAATTTATTAACATTAGCTATTTAATTTGTTTAGAATCAGCTCTTAGATGTTACTAAATATTTAGTCATAACTTAATTAAAAAAATGACAAGAGAAAACAAAGATGATAATTCAATATATATTGAGAGAGAAGTGGGTGAAAAAAAATAGATAAAATGTAAAAATTAAACTACAATTTATATTATTTTGAAGATTTTAATAATTTTTTTTTATTTGTGGGTTATTAAAGTCTAGTTTGGTATAACTTATGAAAATAATTTTTTTCTAAAAGTGATATTTTCAAAAATAATTAATTATATATTTATATTTGGTAAAATATAATCTAAAAACTGCTTATAATCTCATAAGGGTATTTTTATCTATTATTTTTTAAAATTAGTTACACATTTAATCTAAAATTCAGCTATATTGAAAATTTTCAATTTCTAACTTATTCAAATAGTTGAATTTTAGATATTTAGATAATTGGTTTTATTAATTTTGATATTTACCAAACACTATAAACTGAGCCAAAATCAGTTTTTCACCTAAAAAAACTGTTTTTTTCTTTTCATAAACTGTGCCAAACGGGCACTAAATAGGCTAAAACAATATTATCAACTACACAATAAAGAGTAAAGTTTCCCATTTTAAATCCTTATTTAATTTGAGAAAGTCTTGAAAAATTTTAATTATTTTTAATTAATGATTTATAATTTAAAAAATATATAAAAAAAAAATATCATTTAAATTTCTATATTATTTGTTAAAAGCTTTTTAAAGGAAAATAACCATTAACCAAACAAATTAAGTTTACAAAAAAATAATTACAATATTAATCATACATATTAATTAAAAATTATTGATTAATTAATTGAAAACTTAATTAGTTTATTATGCAAATGGATATAATTTAGTACACATGAATAATATTTCATGCATAATAATAACGTCTATTGTGACTATGCATGACATATTTTCTTATAATGATGTATACATATTTTGTGAAATTGTGAGTTGTTATCACAAAAGATTTGATTTAACAAGAAATGTGAAATGTCTTGATTAGCTTGATTAATGGAAAATTATGATAGATACACCAAAATAGCTTACAAGAAGCAAGTTTTTTTGCATGATGTGAAATGTCTTCTTATCTATTCTTGGATATCACTATTTTTGTTTTGAAGTCTTGTTAAATCCATATAATAAGACATCTAAACTTTTAGGTTTTTTCTATGAAAAAAGTGAAAGAGACTTGCCATTTGATAATGGGTGAAGAAAGTGATAAACTCTTTGTTAATTTATTATTTATTATACTTTGAAAAATAACCTAGTTAATTAAAATTTAAAAGAAATCTATTTATTAAACTTATGATAATAAGAAGTTAGTGAACAAATTGTACAAGGATATGATAATAATAAGTTATCAATTGGTGAACTATTTTCTCTTTCAATTTTTTCACTTTTTTTTATTGAAATTTCATCAAAAAATTAAGAAGGGACTTCAAAATTTAAAATTGGATATCTTAAAAATGTAATTATAACTCAGGGATTATGTAGTTAATTTCTCAAAAAAAAAAAAAAAATGAATCACTTTATTAATTAGCTCAAATTTTTAATATGAAATAATAATTTACCCTTTATTTTTTTTGTGAAATTATCATAGTCCTTTATTTTTTAGTCTTTGACGAAATTATCAGGTATAATGAAAATGATATTTTTTAGTGTATTCTATTATTAGAAATATTTTTTCAAGCATGTTAATTATTATTTCGTTTAATCCGAACAATTGATTAAATATTTATATTTTAATTTAAAATATTTTTATAAAATGTATGGAATATTTGAGCATTCTATGGAAATGCAAATGTTTTTTGCATGATCCACTACTAATTTTCAATTATCTCATAATCATTCGAGTGAAAAAAAAAATAATTTATTAATTTAAAAAAAATTATTTGAACCATTTAAATATAATTTTTTATATAAAATTAATTATTAACTCACCTAAAATCAGTTAAAAATATCGTTGATTTATAAAAAAAAAATTATTTGATCTATTTAAATTTAATTTTATAAATAAGATTAATTTTTGACACACTTAATATTTATTTTTTAATTTCGTCTCTATATATAATTTAATATTTTGAATTTTTTTAAATATAATCTTAATGTGTGTTTGATTTATTTTTTGGATTTCTCCAATAAATAAAAAGAAAAGAAAAGTTCGAACTATTTTTTTTTTTTTAAATAAAAGGACAAAAATAATGATAAAAATATGTAAACATAGGCTGCCTAGCACGAGATTAATAAGGAAAACGGGCATGCTTCTTGCTATATGCGATACTCCAAAAATCCCGGCTCTTGCATGATCCACAAATTGACACGTAAGGCTCCGATGTTAGCGGAATATCCCATGGGTCCCATTTTTCGGATATCCAATTGATTCAAGTTGGGAGTTGCAAATTTGCAACATCTTCCTATAAAATTTAAAAACAAAAAAATTAATTTTCTTCTAAGTTTAATTAGATATAAGATTATAATTATATAAATAATTAACACGTAAATATATATTATAATTAATATATCGATATATTAGATTATTATTAATTAATTTATAATTTAATATGATAAACTAAATTAATTTAAAAAAATTTCATTAATTAAATATAAGATAATAATTATATATATATATTTATTTTTGAAAAATTGTTTTAATTTGAAAATTTTATTTTTTTTATTAAATATGATTTTGATGATATAAGATAATAATTATATGTATATTTTTTTTTTGAAAAATTATTTTAATTTGAGAATTTTATTTTTTATTAAATATGATTCTGATTAATACTTAAATTCGAGATTAATAGATTTTAAAATTTTTAAATATAACTAATTAAAATATTTATCAAGTAAGAAGTTTTAGTTTTAAATTTTTGTGGAGCACTTTTTTTTTAGAAATATATATTTTTTTAAGATTAAAAAAAAAAACATAGTTCAATCAATCATTTACATCATAAAAGCCTAAATTGACTTTAGTAACTATAAATTTTTTTCTTTTTTTTTTTTTACCTCCTTTTTCGACAAGACGTTTATGGGATTACTTACATGCACTAACTAAAGGCAATGCCCAATTATATTTTGGTAGATTTGTCCTTTTATATTATTGAATCTTAAAATTGTATATTTTATTAGTTCACAAAATGTGATAAATGTGCAAGAAGATATCATTTATTATTTTATTTTTCTTTATCCATTTCATAGTTGTTTTGCATATTATGAAATAAAATAAAGGTTTAGACTTAGCTACTCTCCATATATACACTACTTTTAATATAAAAATTATATTAGGAGTAAAGAGAAAATTTATGTCTTTATATTAAATAAAACAATAGACATATTCGTAACAATTTTTTAAAATATTATTTTGCAAGTAGTGTTAAGATATAAATTTCACGTGAATTAAATAGAAAATGTTAAATGAATATATATATATATATATATATATA
>CANXYC010213536.1:0-13113 GCA_948193065.1 Aleurites moluccanus | reverse complement strand
TTTTTTTTGTTGGTTTTTTTTTTTTTCCATTTTTTTTTTGGCCACCCTTGGGGGTCCTCTGCCCCCCCCCCCCCCCCCCCCCCCCCCGCCCGTAGAAATTCATTTCTTTGAAAAATTTGATTCTCCATGAATTTCTTAAGTTACCTCAGTTTCTCTTAAAGGCCTTAACTTGGCGAAAGGGATTTCCCTTTTCTTAAGCGATCCCATTGTAATGCCTCATCAAATAAGGTTTTTTCTGCCATAATCCTTTCATAATACTTAATTGTCTTCTCATTAGGTCGTTTTCAGTCTGTCTTTCCTCTTGCGAGGAGGTGCCTCTTGGTTTTTCACCTAGACTTATCTAGGTCTTTCTCCTTCGTGCAGGGAGTTGCCTCTCAATTTTTCACCTAGATTTGTCTAAGTCTTTTCTCCATCATGTAGGAAGTTACCTCATGGTCTTTCACATAGACTTCTTTAGGTCTTTCTCCCTTGTGTAGGGAGTTGCCTTGTGAACTTTCGCCTTGCTTTTGCTACATTTGTAATGTTTTGATAATCTCATTGACATACACAATATTTGGGAGGAATGCTTTCTTTTTATTTACTTTTCATTGATAGTATATCTTGTGGTGCTAGACATTCCTAGTGTGAATAACCTTTATACCTTGTAGAGTTATAAGCTTACAAGCGGTAGGCCCAATGATTTTTTTTTTCTACTTAAAATGGTCATTCCCATGTTGGGACAAGCTTCCTTACTCCTTTTCGCTTCCCTGTGGCTTCAAGATATCTCATAATAAGGGAACCTTCAATGAATACCTTATTCTTCACCTTATACATGCAAGTTAAGTGAGCTAGTCCATGATGTATGATCTAGTATGATATGGATAGATTGAACTTAAGATATGACACGCTAAGTTAATTTTTATATGCTATACATTTATGGAGAATTATTAATCATAAGAATTATATGGATGATTTTGTTAGGACATGTCCAAAGGGCTCACTATATTGGCTCTTTATCCAAAATAGGGAGCAAAATTAAAAAATATATATCATCCAATACTCTTAACTTTTTTACTCATTCTCTAAAATATTTTAGGGAGTCATTATCTCTCTCCTTAAATGTGAGGAGAGAGAATTGACTCATTATCCCCTTCTTTATTTTTTTTAATCATTTCTCTCTCATTCTCTTTCTTTATATTTTTTTATATAATAAAAAATTTATAATTTTATTAATTGAATAATAAAATAGAGAGTAAAATAAGAAGTGTTGTTGGAATATACATAATTTTTGAGACAAATTAAAATAGAGAGTTGAATTATTTATAATATAATAAGGAATAAAATAGGGAGTGTTGTTGGGTGTGAATACTACTATGGCAATACACATAAAGGGGAGTGAGTAGGAGTTTAAAATCTTGAAAAAAATACATGACTAATATGTAATAGATATGTTAATTTTAAATAACAAGCAATAATAAAAGATAAATGTTAAGAGAGCTCAGCCAATTTCTAGTGGATTGGAGCCAAATTCCTTCTTCTACGTCCACTTCTCTCAATATCAACCCGATATTAAGGTTCCACTAGAACTCAGTATACCACCCAAATCAATTACAATAGATTTTCAGGGATTTCACCCTATACACACTAAGTTACAACTCATATTTTTACTCTAAAAAACAGAGATAGAGATTTTTAAGTCTCTCTAAACTTATACAAAGCTATTACAATGGTATACAATGAAATATGAATATCTAAGGCTAGTAAAAGCTAGTAAGAACTCTAAAAATAAGAAATAAAGCTTAAAGATTTCAGAAAACAGAGTTTGAATTAACAATTTGATTTCACTTTAGATATGTGTTTCACTTGTTGTTAGAATTTTAAATCTTCATGTATTTATAGTTAATGAATGGTGATTAAATGTGACTGTTCTGGTTGCATTTAATATAAGATTTGCCTCTAAATCTTTTTCCAACGGCTATATTTAAAATAGATCTGCCTTGACGTTGACAAGAAACCACCGATTCACGGGCATGACAAATATTCATGGTCGTGAAGATGAAATTTAACAGGCTTGAACCAAATTCACGGCTTTGAGATCTTCTGTGCCAATTTCAAATTTTAAATCATCCTTAGACTGAACAAATATTACTAGTGTGAAAATATTTCACGGGCATGAATAATTTTTCACGATCTTGAAAACTCTTTTTCTGACTCTGAGCCAAAACCATTCTTAAATTAATCACGGGTATGAAACTTTTTCACGGTCGTGAAGAAAAGTTCACGGGTTTGAAAATCCTTTCTGAGTAAATTTCAAATGTTGCCTTGATCTTGTTCACGGTTGTTAATAATATTCACGAGCGTAAATCCTTGTTTTTAAAGAAAAACTTAAACACAAGTTAAATAATCATTTGTAACTCAGGTATATTAATTAACACTTTATTTTGGATTTCAATTACATTATCAAAATCATTATAGAGACAACAATCTCCCCCTTTTTGATGATGACAAAACAATGTGTTGAGAGTATAAATAAATCAATTAAATACTCCTCCTGAGTTAAAACTCCCCTTTAATTTAGTTAAACATTTAGTTAAACAATATTATTCAACATTTCTCCCCCTTTTTGTCAATAATCAAAAAGGTTATCTTCAGATTCTAATAACACAATATAATAACTCATTAAATATAAGAAGCTAAAATTTCATAAACAAGGAAGTAAACATTAAAATGAGAAATGTGTCAATACTATGAATATAAACATGTTAAACTATGAACACATAAACAAAACCTCAGCTAAAAGAAGAAAAGAACAACTAGGATGAAGGAGGAACAGAAGAGTCATCAGGTGGAGGGGTACTTCAAAGTGATAAAGCACTTCAAAGACTATCTACGGATTTTTGCAGCTCTTGTTGATTTGCTTCAAGTTTATCTAGTCAAGAAGCAACTTCGATTTTCAAAGAGTCAAGTCTAGAGTTGAGCCTAGCCAAATGCTCCAACACTTGACTCTGAAAGGAATCAGCTAAAGAGGATGGTTGAGAGCTAATCGGTGGTGCTGTAGAAGGAGGATTGTGGGGTCTTTTTCTAGATGGCTCATCAAACATAGCAGCAAGCTCATCACCTGTCTCATCATCCTGATCATCCCCATCAATAGTAGCTAAGACCCATCCATCACCAGCCTTTTTTGTAATTCCCATATCACGAAAGGTTGATATATCTAGATTATCTTTGGGAGTGATATGAACTTTGAATTCCGGATTATGAGGAATCTCAAAGTGATTTGCAATCCGAGTCGTATGCATACCAATAAGTAGTTTTCCTTTGACTTTTGAGATCATATCCTTAAATACATCCACAAACCACCTAGCAACATCTACATCAATTCTTTATCGCAAACAATCTAAAAGAAATAGCTCATTGTGACTGACAGCTCCATTGTTGTCTTCTCTAGCAAAAATCGAATAGGTGAGGAACCGATGTATAATTTCAAGAGTCGGGTCATGAATCCTTGAAGATTTTCCAGTCCGAACATCATACTGAGCAGAGCCAGTTAATGCTTCCCAAATCGGGGAAGGATCCCAATGATCTGAAATTCAACAAACACCACTGGACTTAAGATTAAATAAACCACCTAGAGCATCAGAAGATAATGAAAGCTTTGTTTTGCCTAGCCTGAATGTCATATCACCTGTGGGACTCACAAGAAGTGTGATGAAGAATTCATACACTAGCTCTAAGTATAAGTCCGTTGAATAATAAACAAAGTGTCTATCTCCAAATAAAGCTATGTTGTAATTAGTGACAGACTCTTTCAAACCAATCATACCCAAATCAGTAAAATGAATGTTTCGACCACCTACCGGATTTCCTCGGTGTTTAAGCACTGAAAATCTATCAACGTGATGCTAATAAGTGAATGAAAGACTATAAGATAGCTTAACCGATTCTTCCCGCACTTGGGATACTTCACCCAAATTTGGACCCTCTCCTTTGCCTTTACCACCCACATTCTTAGTTTTCACCATAGTTTTAGGGTTTAAGGAAGATATAATGAAGATTTATAATAGAAGATTTGAAGAAAATGAGAGAGAGTGAGTTGGAATATTGAAAGATTGAGAGAAAATGGGAGAGAGAGTGAAAAGGAAATCTGAAATTTGAAATAAAAATGAAAAGTCACGAGCTATTTAAATACCTACGTCTTTACGGGCTTGAATGCCATTCAAGGCCGTGAAAGACAAGCCCAAAATTTTTAAAAAGATACAGAATGATTTTTCACGGTCGTGTAGATATTTTAACGGGTGTGACAATATGTCACGGGCGTGAAAAACAAGATTAAGGTAATTTTTCAAAAACAAAGGCAAATTGAGTTTTTGATTTTATGCTTTCATATGCACATGAATATAATTCATACTTTTTGACAAGAAAATTCATATAATATGAGGATAAAGTGATGAAAATTTATAAAATTCTCTCATTTAAGTCTCAATTTATCACAAATCATTATGATCAATTATATATAATTAAGAGTAAGCCGAAAGTCATACCTAAGAGGTATCAGTCATACCTAATTCTCTTTTAATAAAATAGAATGCTTCTTTGTCCAAGGGTTTCATAAATATATCAGCAAGTTGCTTCTTAGTATTCATTTATTCAAAATTAATATGATCTTTGTTAACATGATCCCTAAGAAAATGGCGCCTTATGTCTATATGCTTAGTGCGTGAGTGATGAATTGGATTTTTTGAAAGATTTATGGCACTAGTGTAGTCACACTTTATGGGAATGCAATTAAATAAATGTCCAAAATCTTCTAGTTGAGTTCTCATCCATAGAAGTTGAGTGCAACAACTTGCAACTGCTACATACTCTGCTTCAGTGGTTGATAATGCTACTGAATTTTTCTTTTTAGAAAACCATGATACTAGCATATTTCCTAAAAATTGACAAGTGCCACTTGTGGTTTTTCTATCGATTCTACAACCATCATAATCTGTATCGGAGTATCCATATTGATCAAATAAGGACCATTTTGGATACCATAAACCTAAATTTGGTGTATCCATAAGGTATCTCATAATTCTTTTTACTCCAGCTATATGTGATTCCTTAGTATTTGACGCAGCGGAATATCAATGAAAGACGAAAATAATATTACAATCCGTTGATTCGTGCACGAATACCGGAAAGCAATCTTCTATAACCTGTTGAATTATTTGAAATACCAGGAAATAGGCATCAACTTCGTGTTTTTTAGGGAAAACCGAAACTGGAAGAAAGTAGGTTTTATTATCCAACAAAGACTGCTACTTACAAAACAAAACACGCCTATTTATAGGCTAAAAGGAAAAAATAAAACCCTAATGGGCTTAACAGGCTTCGGCCCAAAATAACAAAAATAAAACAGCTTACAAAAACAAAAGAAACAAATGCGCATAAAACTTCAGAGGCCCCGTTCAGGCTTTAAACGGATGATTTTGGGGTCAAAACTGGGCCATATTAGGTTCCCCTAGCATTGTTGTAGATCTCTGAATGAGCTTCGAAACAAGTACTCATGGGCCCCGTGGCTCATCATGTGCTGCAAGTTATGGCCTTTTAAAGGCGACCTGTCCGGAAAGCCCTATCTTGCTTTTCCAAAAATTATAAAGCCCGCTCCTCTATTTGCTGGCACGCATCAGTATTAGATTGAAAACATGCACACATGCAAACACTAAATAATATGTCGAGTCTAGATGCGGTTAAATAAAGTAATGATCATGCTTCTATAAAGTTTAAAATCAACACTTTTACCTTTATCATCAATCTCCATCTTAATTGAGGTACTCATAGGAGTAGGTTGATGTTTGGTTTTGTCCATGCCAAATCTTTTTAGTAACTCTTTGGTGTACTTGGATTGATTGATCAATGTTTCATGCTCTAGTTGCTTGATTTGTAAACCCAATAAGAAGTTGAGTTCTCCCATCATGCTCATTTTGAATTCACCTTGTATTGACTTAGAAAAATTCTTGCAAAGCTTTTCATTAGTAATACCGAAAATGATATCATCAACATATATTGGAACAATTAAAATGTCTTGCTTCTCATGCTTAATAAAAAGACTTGTATCAACTTTTCCTTTAGAAAAACTATTTTCAAGGAGAAAATTGCTCAACCTCTCATACCAAACCCTTGGAGCTTGTTTTAAACCATACAAAGCTTTAGATAATTTAAAAACATAGTTTGAAAATTTTTCATGCTCAAAACCAGGAGGTTGTTCAATAAACACTTCCTCTTGAATAAAACCATTTAAAAATGTACTTTTAACATCCATTTGAAATAACTTAAAATTTTTATAGCATGCATAAGCAAATAGCATTCTAATTGCTTCAATTCTAGCTACGGGAGCATAAGTTTCATCGAAGTCAATACATTCCTCTTAAGAGTATTATTGAACAACTAGCCTTGCCTTATTTCTTACCACTATTTCGGATTCATCTAATTTATTGTGAAATATTCATTTTGTACCAATTACCGGATGATCTTGAGGTCTAGGAACTAATGTCCAAACCTTGCTTCTTTCGAATTGATTTAGCTCTTCTTGCATGGCAATTATCCATTGATCATCTTCAAGTGCATTCTTGATATTCTTTGGCTCAACTTATGAGAGAAATGCAACATACTCACAAGTTTTGTGGACTTTTGATCTTGTCCTCACACTTTGAAGTGGATCACTAATAATTTGAGTGTCCTTAACTTCATTTCTCACTCTTGGATGATGTGGTTATTTATATTGATGTGAGGACTCAATTAAGCCAATTTCATCATTTTTCTTGGAGTCCTTGCCAAAATCCATGCTATGCTCATCATGTTTCTCTAAGTATAAGTCTTTCATCATGTCTTCTATGCTTTTGTCTTCTTTATTCCTATCAACATCCTTAGAAGGAAAATCATCAAATATAACATGTACGGATTCTTCAACTAAAATAGTTCTTTTGTTGAAGACCCGATAGGCTTTGGAATACATAGAATATCCAAAAAATATAGCTTCATCTGATTTGGCATCGAATTTTCCTAAGTTATCTTTGCCATTATTCAGAACAAACCATTTACACCCAAATGAATGAAAATATGCAACATTAGGTATTCTTCCTTTCCATAACTCATATGAGGTCTTTTTAAGGATTGGCCTAATTATTGCTTTATTTAAAATGTAGCAAGAAGTGCTAACAGCTTCAGCCCAAAAGTATTTAGGTAAGTTATTTTTACAAAGCATTGTTCTTACTATTTCAATTAAAGACCTATTCTTCCTTTCAACAACACCATTTTGTTGAGGAGACCTAGGAGCTGAAAAGTTATGAGATATGCCATGCTCTTTAAAATAATTTTCAAAACCTAAATTTTCAGACTCTCTTCCATGATCATTCATAATACTAAAAATAGAATATCCTTTTTATGTTTGTAAAGATTTTAAAAGATGTATTAAAGCATGAAATGCATCATGTTTATGAGCAAAAAAAAGCATCCAAGTGAATCTAGAATAGTCATCAATACAAACAAAACAATAAAGCTTTCCACCAAGGCTTGCGGTTCTAGTTGGACCAAAAAGATCAATATGCAAAAATTGTAAAGGTCTAGAAGTTGAAACAACATTTTTTGGTTTAAAAGAACTTCTAGAGTATTTGCCTTCAACACATGCATCACAAAAACTTTTCCTTTTGAAAATTAACTTTGGTAAACCTTTGACTAAATACTTTTTAGAAAGTTTTGAAATTGCATCCATACTAGCATGTCCAAGTCTTCTATGCCATAAGGATGTGTCCTCATTTTTGGATGCAAATAAACAAAGATTTACTTGAGATACATTATTTAGGTCTACATAGTATTCATTCTTTTAGCCATAACCCATGAAAGCTATCTTATTTGTTTTGATGTTTACTACTTTACATGCAAGAGATTCAAAAATCACTTTATATCTTCTATCACATAATTGGCTAATACTAAGAAGATTATGTTTCAAATTATCAACAAATAAAACTTTGGATAGAAATACATTACCATTGTCGATAGAGCCGATACCGATGATTTTGCCTTTGGAGTTGTCACCAAAACTGATATTTCCACTTTTGGAGTTCAGTTCTTTCAACTTTGATTTGTCTCCGACTAGCCATGATCTATTTGTCTTTCTTAACCACTTGCACCTAAAATATAATGTATGATTCATCCTTTTTTTGGTACCCAAGTTCCTTTAGGTCCATACATGTTAGCATATTTAACAATTCTTAGATCCTTATCAATTTGGATTGATCCTTTTGGAATCCATACCTTCTTGATAGAGTAAGGTTTCCTATATTTAATAGGACATCTTTATGTAATATAGCCAAAATATTTGCAGTGAGTACACTTGACCATCCTTTTAGGATCTAACACTTTCTTTTCAAAAAAGTTGTTTACTTTCTTGACTTTAAGATTAGTGTTATATCCTAATCCAGCCTTATCATAAAATGCTCTTTGTGAGTTATTGATATTTTCAAGAGTTTTGCTCCCAAATGTGAACTTGTTTAAAAGTTCATTAGAGTCTTTTAATTTTCTCTTAATTTTCTCATTCTCACTTGAGAGTTTTGAAAAATCATTTTATAAATTGATGATTTGAGTTGAGAGTTCTTCTTCTTTCTCAACAACAACTTTATTACTTGTCTTTTTCATGTTCAAGTTTCAATTTATATAAGTTTTTCTTCAAAACTTTGTTTCCTTTTGAAATTAGCAAAAAATCTTTCATAAGTTCATCAAAAGCAATTTTTAACTCATGAAAAGTAAAAGATTCAGGACTTACCTCAAAGAGCTATTCATCTTCAATTGTTTCATCTTCCATAGCCATGAAACACAAGTTAACCTTTTTTTCTCCTTCTTCTTCGGTTGACTCTTCATCACTTGATGTATCACTTCCACTCCAAGCTGCATATGCTTAGTTTTTCTTCTTGAACTTCATTGACCTCTTTTCCATCTTCTTCTTGTTCTTGAGGTTTGGACAATCGGTTTTGATTTGCCCTGATTTTCTACATTCAAAGCAAATTATTTCTCCTTTGTTGTCTTCTCCTTTCTTGATTCTTTCTTTAAAGCTTATCCTCTTGAATATATTATTGGAAAGGAATTTTCTAAACTTTCTTGATAGCATTACAATGTCTTCATCTTCATTACTAGAAATGTCTTCATTCTTTTCTAGTGTTGTCTTTAAGGCAATTCCTTTCTCTTTCTTTGTTGGCTTCTCCTCTTCTTCTCTTAATGCTTCTCTATTTTGAAGATTTAATTCAAAGGTCATAAGATTACCAACCAAGTCTTCAAGTGTCAAAGAATTCACATTCTTTGATTCTTCAATTGCATCTACCTTGGAATCGAACATTGCCGGTAAAGACCTCAAAAGCTTGGTAATCAATTCTTTTTTAGTGAAGGATTTATCTAATCCCTTCAAGTCATTTACAATAGTTGTGAATCTCTTGTATATTTCAACAATCTTCTCATCATTCTTCATTTTAAAGATTTCAAATTCAGTGAGAAGCATGTTAACTTTTGTATTCTTGACTTAATTAGTCCCTTCGTGAGTGACTTTGAGCACATTTCAGATTTCTCTTGCTATTTCACAAGCTGAAACTCTATTAAATTTTGTAGCATCAAGTGCACAGAATAATAAATCCATAACTTTGTCATTATAAGCCATTTTCCTTTTGTCTTCACTTGTGTGCTCTGCTGTACTCTTAAGAGTAACTGAATCATCTCTCATTGGAATGAAAGGTCCATTTTCGACAGCCTCCCAAAGTTCATGTCCTTTGGATCTAATATGGATTCTCATGCTCACCTTCCATAGATTGTAGTTTACCCCCTTTGAACAAAGGTGGTCTGGTGTTGCATTGTCCTTCCTCAAATATTGTGTTGGCTGCCATAGAAACAAGATCGTAAGCTCTAAAAATTGTTTGATTTTATATATAATAGAGCACAAGCTTTGATACCAATTGTAAATACTAATATGGCAATACTCCAGAGCACAAGCTTTGATACCAATTGTAAATACTAATTTGGCAATACTCCTAGAGGGAGGGTGAATAGGAGTTTAAAAATCTTGAAGAAAATACACAACTAATATGTAATAGATATGTTAATTTTAAATAACAAGCAATAATTAAAGATAAAGGTTAAGAGAGCTCAACCAATTTATAGTGGTTTAGAGCCAAATTCCTTCTCCTACGTCTACTTCTCTCAATATCAACCCAATATTAAGGTTCCACTAGCACCCGGTGCACCACCCAAATCAATTACAATAGATTTTCAGGGATTTCACCCTATACACACTGAGCTACAACTCAAATTTTTTACTCTCAATAACAGATATATGGATTTTTAAGTTTCTCTAAACTTATACAAAGCTATTCCAATGGTATACAATGAAGTATGAATAGTTAAGATTAGCAAAAGCTAGTAAGAACTCTAAAAATAAGAAATAAAACTTAAAGAGTTCAAAAAATAGAGTATGAATTAACAATTTGATTTCACTTTAGATATGTGCTTCACTTGTTGTTAGAACTTTAAATCTTCATGTATTTATAGGCTTCAATGAATGGTAATTAAATATGACCATTCTGGTTGCATTTAATACAAGATTTGCCTCCAAATCTTTTTCCAATGGCTATATTTAAAATAGATCGGTCTTGACGTTGACACACAACTATTGATTCACGGGCATGACAAATATTCACGGTTGTGAAGATGAATCTTCATGGGCTTGAACCAAAATTCACAGACTTGAGATCTTTTGCGCCAATTTTAAATTTTAGATCATCCTTAGGCGTGAACAACTATTACTAACGTGAAAATATTTCACGGGCGTGAATAATTTTTCACGGTCTTGAAAACTCTTTATGTGTCTCTAAGCCAAAACCATTCTTAAATTAATCAAGGGCATGAATCAAGATCACAGGCGTGAAACTCTTTCATGGTAGTGAAGAAAATTTCACGGGCTTGAAGATCATTTCTGAGTAAATTTCAAATGTTGCCTTGTTCTTGTTCACAGGCGTTAATAATATTCACAGGCGTGAATCCCTATTTTTAAACAAAAATTTAAACACAAGTTAAATAATCATTTGTAACTCAGATATATTAATTAACACTTTGTTTTAGATTTCAATTATATCATCAAAATCATTATAGAGACAACATTTGGGATTGTCATATTTGACGTGAATTCTCATTGTAGGAGGAATTTAATGTAACGCCACTTATATTTTGAGGAATGCTAAGATCATGGTATAAGCTCTTAGATTGGGCCAAGGCGTAAATCATACGTGAATTGATAAGTAATTAAATTTATTTTAGGTCATTAAGCAAGTAAATATTTATAAAATCTTAAATTTAGTTGAGTTAATTAAATAGTTACATGTATGAATAGCTTAGCTTAGTGAAAATTAAAATCAAGTCCTCATATATATAAAATATAAATTTTATAAGTGATTTAGAGCGGTAATGATGTGAAAGTTAAGAATTATAAGCTATAAAGCCTTGAAAATAGCAAAACTAGTCTATATTATATTTGTGCATGTGAAATCCTACTTATACATTAAGTTAAACATAATTAATTGTGAATTTGAGACCATAAAAAGTTAGGATTTAATAGATTAAAATATGTTTTAAAGTGAATTTAAGACTCATTTGACAGGTTTGGAAAAGTTTCATGCATGAAAAAAAAAAATGAAAAATATCGAAAAGTGCAAATTTTCAAAATTCTGGCATAACAGTATGTCAAAGATATTTAATCCACTTAAAAATTGAATTTGAACAAATGATATATGGTTGGAAAGCTTATTTAGAACTAAAATCCATTTTAAAAGTAAAAAAAAAAGGATGAAAATAGGATTGAAATGCATCTCATGTTTACAAGTAAATAGCCTGCAGTCTAGTCAAAGTTTATTATTTCTTTTGCAGGTTATCACAAAATTTCTAGATATTTTTCCTATTGGAAAACTCTCTCTTACATCCTCCTAAGTCTTTCCTAAGATTCCCAATTCATTCCCTCATCGTCTATTTTGAGCTCAAATTACCTAACACTAGCATTAAATTAATACTCAAAATAATCAGAATCAACCAAGTTAGTAATCCAATAAAAAATTCAACAAACCTTTAATATATTACCTTCTGTCACCGTTCTTAGACTGGATCAGGTATGAAAATATTGATATTTTTTATAAATTTAATACTATTTAAAAAAATATTAATAATAAAGTAGATTTTGTTAATTAGTCTTATTGTGAAAGAAAAATATTAATAATATGTAGATAATGGTTCAAAAAAGTATATATAAATAAAACTATAATGCATTTCCAACTATAGGTTTTTGTTAATTAGTCCTATTCTAAAAGAAAAATATTATTATATTAATAATATGTAGATAATAATTAAACAAGTATATATAAATAAAACTATAATACATTTCCAATTATAGAAAGAGTTATTAAATGCCACATCCCCCATTTCAGGAGATATGACGGTCCTAGGGTATGGGGAAGGCATAAGGCCACCTAAACCCGTAGAACCCCATTCTTTATTTTCTACAGAAAATTTGCCATAACTACTCTACTTTTACAATCTAATACCTAGGACCCAAAGTCCCTCTCTTCATAACCAACATTAACACAACCTGCACAAATCAACACTTCTATTTCCATACTCATCTCATAATACAATGTACATTCCACATTTGTTATCATTTTTCCCAATCCAATACTTCACACTGCATATATAATGTAATATTTACATCTCATTAGCCATATCTTCATTTTTACAATATCATTACTAAATTCATGATTACATACCATGGAGCTACTATAGAAAAACCCATGAATACAATTAAGTAGTCATTACATAGATAAGGAAAATTCCACTTCTAAAGGAAGAGAGAGGAAATGGAATCCTCGCTATCTATCAAACCCTGAAAAAAATAAACCACAAAGGAGTGAGACGAATCTCAGTGAATAACATATATATATTCCTTCACTTGTGAGGCTAGGTGCTCACAAAGAAGGTCATTCAATAACAATTTATAATATTTCAAATAATAATATCAATGCCAAGAAATAAGGTCTCCAATAGAATTCAATATCAAGTTTCAAGTACAATATG